>JAUESO010000071.1:0-82033 GCA_030914385.1 Drosophila antonietae | reverse complement strand
TACTAGTGATACAATTTGGCAAATTGACCAATTTAGATGGCACTAATACATTCCGAAAGTTTAATGAAGATCGCCCGTCTAGAAATGGAGCCCAAGCCCAAGCACACGATAGCAACTACGCGGTCAGCAGAGCGCGCCTAAAGAAGAAGATTATTAGTTTATTTGCAGGGTTCAGAGTATCTCGCAGTCTCGACTAGAGCCTTTTTACTTTTTTTTTTTTACTTTTGTTTAGTAACCCGAGTTCGAATCTCACTAAAAACTTTTGGTTTTTTAATCGAAAACTTATAACTTTTATTAATTTATTTAATTTATATATATATTTTTTACATGTTAAAATGCTAAAATGCTTTCTGCCATCTTAGCAATTCTTACTAAGCATGTATTATGCAGTTGGCCATAACAAACTTCTTTGCCGCCTCTAGTGCCGCCTCATTTGCCAGTTCTTTGAAAGAGCCGAGGCTAGCATAATTGCAAAATTTTAAGGTTTACTCTCCGAAAAATCGAAGATAACGATATACCAACAAAATATTTTTGGGTATATTTGCCAAATTCCAAGTCTCTAGTGTAAATATATTTTTCCTTTTGGGAACAGGGTATAAAAATGGAAGGGACGGTCTAGTCATCCCGTGAACCCTACAAAGAAATTAAAAAATTCAAGACGGACGGACAGACGGACATGGCTGTATCAACTTTTCTCGTCACCCTGATCAAGAATATATATACTTTATGGGGCTGCCTCCTTGTTATTTATTTATATTATTTAAAAAATATTGACAAAACGAGAGTCAAAATAGCCTAAAAAAAATACAATTATTACAATAGAATCACCAACCCATGGGGTGTTTTATTTGCCAGTCCGGCCAGCTATGCCCCAATTCACAGCCAAATATGGTCAGTGATAACTATTGAAACTATGCAAAGAAGGGTGTTAAATGAAAATATTACATATAAATTATAAGAGACTAAATATATTAAATAATTACAATTTAGTAATTCTTAAAATTAAAAATAAAAATAAAAATAACAAAAATAAAAATTAAAATTAAAATTAAAATAATAAATAAAATAGGTAAAGAAACAAGGAAGATAATTAAAAGAAGAGCTATAATATAGAATATTTAATAGGATTGAGAAATCACTGCAAGCAACAATAGCAACATAATGTAGCTTATGCCTGTGCATTGCGAGTGATTTCCCTAAGGTGTGCTAAAAGCAACGATTTAATTTTAGGAAGAGAGAGCTCTAAGGAAAATACGTGATAATATTATTAAAATTAACACACAGAACATGAAACCGCACTATGCAAAGAATAATCCGTAGTGCATATAGGTAAATGAAGCGGACGATAATGTCTAGTTGTTCGGGACGGAACCGAGAAATTAAGACGCATCAACAAAAAGGACGAATCAATATACCGTTTAATTACTTTGTGTACCAAAAAATCAATTCCTAAAATTGTTCTGCGATTCATTAACGATGGAAGATCAATGAGCTGAAGCCTACTATGTAGGACGGCAAAAAGAAGAAGAAACTGTTTTTGGACTGATTCAATACGATCTTGATACAGTTTATGTTGCGGAGACCAAACAACTGAGCAATACTCTAAGATAGGACGTACAAGCGAAATAAATAATTGTTTGGTAATAAAGGATCTTTAAATTCCTTAGACCAACGTTTAATAAATCCAAGCACGCTTTTGGCTTCATTTATGATGGTAGAAATAGAAATATGAAGATTAATTAAAATTAAGTTTACTGTCAAAGAGAACACCAAGATCTTTGACTGTAAAGATGCGTGTTGTAAGGAAATGTTACTAATTTTATAGTCAACAATATGAGGAATAGAACGAACTGAAAGTCATAGTGATACACTTTGAGCAATTTAGGTGCAACTGGTTCACCACACACCAAGATTGAAATGCATTAAGGTCATCTTGAAGTTGTAGATGTCCATTTGCACTGGAGTATGGAAGGCAAAGTTTTACATTATCCGCATACATAAATATGGTAGAATGAGAGATGCAACTAGGAAGGTCATTATAAAAAGCGAAAAGAGTAATGGTCCTAAATGGCTACCTTGAGGAACCCAGACGAAACAAAGATAAATTTAGAAGTAGCTGTTCTCAACAAGACTCTTTGGGTTCTACCATTCAAATAGGATGAAATCCAGGACATAAGTTTAGGAGAAAATCCTAAACGTTCAAGCTTCAGAGTTAGTATCTGATGATTAACTCTGTCAAATGCTTTACTGAATCAGTATAAATAACATCAATTTGCATTTTTTTTTTAGAAAAACTATCATGACAAGTGAAGTGAATTCGAGTAAATTCGAGGATGTTGATCGATTCTGAAAATAAACCATGTTGGGATGGTTGAATAATCGATTTGCTGAAATATTGCAAGGTTGATGTTATAATTTTTTCAAAATAGCTTCGGAATAGCAGATAATTTCGCAATACTTCTGTAATTGGAAATATCAGATCTTCCCCTTTTTTATATAGAGGAATGATGAAAGACTCTTTCCATATTGAAGGGAACACAGAAGTTTCCAAAGATAAATTTAACAGTTTTAGCAATGGTGAATTGAGAGAAACACTGCACTCTTTAATGATACAACTTGGGATTTTGTCAGCACCAGGGGAGAAAGATGACTTCAGCGTCTTAATGGCTGTAGCTAGAGAGTCTGCAGTAATATTAGGAGCATAAATAGAACCATAATCAGGAAGTGAATATGGATACGAATCACTATATAGATCAACAGAAGAGTAAGTAGATTGAAAAAAATCTGCAAAAAAGATCAGAGGAATCCTGATCAGTACAAGTTTTTTTAGCACCAAGGACACAATGAGGACGCCAAACCAGAAGACTTACGCTTCAAGTTTACAAATGTGTAAAATTGTTTAGGATCTCGAGCAAACTGTCGTTTGCAACGCACAAGGTAATACTCATAACACCGAGAATTTAAAAGACTGAAGTTTGACTTGGCAATGGAATATTTAGACCAGTCAAACACTTTAACCAGACCTTTTAAAATTTTTAAAACATTTAGTTTTAATGTTTCTTAAATTCGAAAAGAGTTAGTAAACCATGGCGGTTTATTTGAACTGGGCAATATGCGACAGAGAGGGACGCACACATCCAGAATAGAGTTTAAGGTAGTATAAAAAATCGATGCTGCCAAATTAATATCAACCGACTCATAAAGAAGAGTCCAGTCAGTTGAATAATTAATTCATTAAGCAAAACAAAATTGCATTTACGATAACAGCGGCTTAAATTAGAAGGTACAGATGAATAAGTTGGAGGATTATCATAGATAATAAAAACCTCTAAAGTGGGGTGATGCAAATCCTCTGGTAAGCAGAAGAAGTTGATCTCACGACATTAATGATGGAGTCATGATTAATGAACACAAGATCAAGCGTGCGATTCAGATGGTTAGAAATGGAATTCATCTAAAACATAGAAAGATTAAACAATTCATCAAAAAGATAGTGATCAATTGTCGGAATAAAGTAATTTGCATTACAAGTTGAGGACCAAGAGAGTGTTAGGAATATTGAAATCACCCCAACACAAGAAGAAAGTCTCTATCAGTTACATGTTCATAAATTTCTTTAATACAGGTTATATGTTGAGCATAAACCTGCATTTCAGAAGAGGGAGGGATATAAGAACATGTAATAAACAAAGAGCTCGATGGGAGCATTAATTTAACCCCTATAATCTCCACATCATGAAGATAGAAAGGAAAAGGTAAATAATCGGAGTGGATATGGATTTAACAGCAATTAACACCCCACCACCTTTACGCATCGAACGATCAAGTCTATAAATAGTGAAATTACTTGGAAGAATCTCACTATTAAGAATGTTATGATTTAACCATGTTTCAGTGAAGGCAATAATGTCATATTGAACACTAAAACTATGCAAGTATAGACTTTTAAGTTTAGATTTCAAGCCACGTACATTTTGGTAAATGAGTGAAAGCTGTGAGAAGAATGAAACATATTAGTTTTTTGGTGTAATACTTGATGTTGATTGCACCGAAAGTAAGGAAATAGGATGAGATTTGTTTCGATTTTTAGGTTTAAATTCATGGACAACTACATGAGGTGGCCAGAATTTGGGATCACATATTATTGTGAAATACTCAAGCGGCACATTCTTTTAACAAACCATTATACCCTGATTTCCCATTTTCAATGGGCTCAGGGTATAAAAATATAAAGAAGTAAAAAAAATATAAGGAAGTATAAAAGTTTATATCTCCTACAGTTTTAGAGCTAAAAGCTTGAAATTTGGATGGTTGAGTTACTAATGTCCTCCTCTATCGATGACCCAAAAATAATTTTTCAGCTCTTTGGCGGCGTGGCATATCGAAAATACCCTGTAATTTTCGCATTTTTGGAATGTAAGCAACAAAATTTTGCAGTCATGTTAGCCTCGGCATTATGAGACTATGCCCACTGGTGGCGTGGCAAATTTGCAAAGAAGTTTGTTGTGGCCAACTGCATAATTCATGCATATAATAGCTTAGTAGTAATTGCTAACATGGCAAAAAGCATTTTAATATAAAAATAAAAATATTTATGAATTGAAAAATAAAATTGATAAGTTTTCGATTAATAAATTAAAAGTTTCCAGCGTGATTTAAACACAGGTGTTTTGTAATCGTTAGCTAAACCTAAATAAGTTCACTGCTATAGCAGCTCTTGACAAAACTTACAATTCTTGGAATATGTCTAAACACTTGGATGTGTACACACGTACAAGCATGTATACACAACAAACATACATATATATATATGCATGTATAGAAAATTGCTTGCCCTCGGCAGCGTGCAAACGGAAAAGCAGTTTTAGTGCTTAAATGCACAATTCATATGTGTATGTTTATAAATATCTTATTATCAATTGACGCTGGCAGCAAGTATTTTATAATAAATATAAAAATATAAAATACACATATATATAAAATTTTTTTTTTTAATATGTAATAATATAAAATACAAAATATAAAGAAATTAAAAAATAATCATTTTTGGGGAAAAAGTTTTCTGCGGAAATCGAACATACGCACCTAAGTGCAGCATTGCATTTACAACCAGCGGCACTGCTGTTAACTAAAACCAAATAAGGCATTGCTAGAGCGCATTTTGACAAAACTAAACAATTCACAATTCTTAGAATATTCTGGCATGTAAACTTTTGTATGCATACATAGAAAATTGTGTGTATACTCGTATAGTGTGTACATGTGTAAATCTGTATGTATGCATAGGAAAAACGTTTGTTGCTTGCCATGTACATTTGCTAATTTCCGAAATATTTCCTTAATTAAATATTATTAGATAAATAAAATGCACCTACGGGAACAGAGTATCTCGCAGTTAGTTGCGCCTAACTTGAACGTTCTTATTTGATATTCCCTGACCCCATTGAAAATGGGAAATCAGGGTGTAATGGTTTTGTTAAAAGTATGTAACAGGCAGAAGGAGGTGTGTCAGACCCTATAAAGTATACATATTCTTGATCAGGGTGACGAGAAAAGTTGATATAGCCATGTCCGTCTGTTTGTCCGTCCGTATGTTTCAACGCGTATGTTTTCCGAAGATATAAGAGCTAGAGAGTTAATTCTATTTGTGTTAGGCTAGTATATTGCACGCGCAGTACGAGTTTTTTTTTTAAATTTGATAAATTTAATATATCCAAAGTTATCGATCAAACTTTATCGATAATCAGTTATAAAATTATATCTCGGTCACCTTTAGAGTTAGAGTCTAAGTGTTTTGCATATATATAGATACTAATTTAATATAATTTCTGTTTTTGTCAGATTTTGGATTCCGGTCAACAATTCACTACCACGCCCCTAAATGTGTTAAAAATGTAATTCACTAGAGACATAGAGTTTGGTTTGGCATATATGTAGATATAAATGTCATTGTCATAATCTGAAATTTTGAATATTTTTGTCCGTCAAGAAACAGAATTATTAATCAAACAAGTAAGAAAGCTGTAGTCGAGACTGCTCGACTACGAAATTCCCTGAGCCCTTCTTCGAACGAATCATATTCCAGGAATGCTTCGTTTCGATTCTCCACGCGTAAGAAACTAAACATGCAAAAACTCGAGCACACACACACGCTGATCTATGCTTGTACGTCTGTATGTGTGTAAGCAGTGCAGGCGGCTTGCTGTCTCGCTGCCTTTGTTGCTGCGCCACATGGGTTTTGCTGCAAAAACTTTATTGATTAATAATTATGTTTCTAGACGAACAATCGTATTGATCTCTTCAGATTATGAATATGATATTCATATCTATATGATAAACCAAACTGCATGTCTCCAGTATTTGAAATCGGGGACCGGAATCCAAAATCTGACAAAACCCGAAATTGTAATAAATTAGCATCTATATACATATATGCAGAAGACTTGGAGACTCTAACTCTAAAGATGAATTTGCTAGAATTTTATAACTGGTTCCCGATAAATTCATTTATCGATAACTTTGGAAATATACAAGTTATCGAATTTCTCAAAAACAAACTCGTACTGCGCGTGCAATATACGAACCTAACACAAAAAGAATGAACTCTCTAGCTCTTATATCTTCGGAAATCAACGCGTTCATGCATACCGCCGGACGGACGGACGGACAGACGGACATGGATATATCAACTTTTCTCGTCACCCTGATCAAGAATATATATACTTTATGGGGTCTGTCACGCCTCCTTCTGCCTGTTACATACATTTAACAAAACCATTATACCCTGATTTCCCATTTTCAATGGGCTCAGGGTATAAAAAGGTTACGCAACTCACGAGATAGCAAGATGCCTGCAACGTGTATAACATACATACATGCATACAAGCGTACATATATAAGCGTGTCTGTGCGTGCGTTTTTGCGCATACACTTGCAGAAACGAATCGAATAATTTTTCGAATATTATTGGTTCTTCGGAGTGTTCAGGAGGGCTCGTAGTCGAGTAGTCTAGAATAGAGCTTTCTTACTTGTTATACCCTGAACCTATTGAAAATGAGAATTCAAGGTATATTGTTTTGTGAAAATGTATGTAACAAGCAGAATGAGGCGTCGCAGACCCCATAAAGTATATATATTGTCGATCAGCACAAAAAAATAATTTTATTTAGCCCTGTCCGTCTGTCTTTCCGTCCCTTTGAATGAACTTGCACAAAAGCAAAGAATGGTAGTTACAAAGTATGTTCGATATGCAGTATAATTATACCCTGAACCCATTGAAAATGGGAATTCAGGGTATAATGGATTTGTGATGTAACAGGCAGAAAGAGACGTCGCAGACCCCATAAAGTATATATATTCTTGAACAGCATAAAAAATAAGTTGATTGAGCCCTGTCCGTCTGTCCGTCCGTCCGTCCGTATGAACGTCGAGATTTCGGAAACTACAAAAGCTAGAGAGCTGAAATGTTAGCTACGTAGTACGAGTTTATTTTGTTTTTTCGATAACTCATCCCATTTCCAAATTATCGATAAAAAATGAAAATTCGTTTCAATTTTTTTGGTTTTTTGGGTATAACTTCTCCGTTTTGGCTAGAGACTTCAACTTTATATATTTAGATAGATATTATGGATACGCAGATTTTGTAGTTTTCAGATTTTCGATGATACACCCCCTTCGCCCCCATTTTGAAAAAATCGCATTTCAAATACTAGAGACTTGCAATTAAAAATAAAATTAAAAAATAGATAGATTTAGATATTCTTAATCTACTCTGAAATTTGCATGAAGATCGTCCATCTAGAAATGGAGTTAAAAGCGTCCAAAGTTCAGCCCAACCCACCCCCAAGCCACGACAGCAACTGCGCAGTTAGCAGAGCGCGCGCTTATAAGTGCGTAAAGAAGAAGAGTATCACTTTTTTTTGCAGGGTTCAGGGTATCTCGTAGTCGAGCCGTCTCGACTAAAGCCTTCTTACTTGTTTTCCTTTTTATACCCTGAGCCCATTGAAAATGGGAAATCAGGGTATAATGGTTTTGTTAAATGTATGTAACAGGCAGAAGGAGGCGTGGCAGATCCCATAAAGTATATATTCTTGATCAGGGTGACGAGAAAAGTTGATATAGCCATGTCCGTCTGTCCGTCCGTCCGTATGTAAAACGCGTCGATTTCCGAAGATACAAAATCTAGAGAGTTCATTCTTTTTGTATTAGGTCCGTATATTGCACGCGCAGTACGAGTTTGTTCAGAAATTCGATAACTTGTATATTTGCTAAGTTATCGATAAACGAATTTATCGGGAACAAGTTATAAAATTCTAGCTAATTAATTCATCTTTAGAGTTAGAGTCTCCAAGTCTTTTGCATATGTATAGAAACTAATTTATATACAATTTCGGTTTTTGTCAGATTTTTTCGGATTACCGGTCCGCCTACTTCGCCCACCACCCCCAAATGTGTAAAAAATGCATTTCAAATACTAGAGACATGCAGTTGATGTTAGCATATAGATATGAATATCATATTCATAATCTGAAAAGATCAATACGATTGTCCATCTAGAAACAGAATTATTAATCAATGAATTTTGCGCAGCAAAACCCATGTGGCGCAACAACAAAGGCAGCGAGACAGCAAATGCTTACACACATACAAGCATAGATCAGCGTATGTGTGTGCTTGTGTTTTTGCATGTATAGTTTCTTACGCGTGGAGAATCGAAACGAAGCATTCTTGGAATATTATTCGTTCGAAGAAGGGCTCAGGGGATTTCGTAGTCGAGTACTCTCGTGTTTTATTTTGTTTTTTTCGATATCTCATCCCATTTCCCAAATTATCGATTAAAAACGAAAATTCATTTACTTTTTTTGAAACGTTATTTGAGCTTAATTTCTACACCTTTTGAGCTATACTATTTAGATAGATATTATAGATACACAGAATATGTAATATTCATATTTTGGATGGGACGCCCCCTTCGCCACAAATTTGAAAAAAACACGCATTTCAAAATACTAGTGATACAATTTGGCAATTGACACATTTAGATGGCAACTAATACATTCCCGAAAGTTAATGAAGATCGCCCCGTCTAGAAATGGAGCCCAAGCCCAAGCCACGATAGCAACTACGCGGTCAGCAGAGCGCGCCTAAAGAGAAGATTATTAGTTTATTTGCAGGGGTTCAGAGTATCTCGCAGTCCTCGACTAGAGCCTTTTTACTTTTTTTTTTTACTTTGTTTTAGTATACCCCGAGTTCGAATCCCACTAAAAACTTTTGGTTTTTTAATCCGAAAACTTATAACTTTTATTAATTTATTTTAATTTATATATATTTTTTTTACATGTAAAATGCTTTCTTGCCATCTTAGCATTCTTACTAAGCATGTATTATGCAGTTGGCCATAACAAAACTTCTTTTGCCGCCTCTAGTGCCGCCTCATTTGGCCAGTTCTTTGAAAGAGCCGAGGCTAGCATAATTGCAAAAATTTTAAGGTTTACTCTCCGAAAAATCGAAGATAACGATATCCAACAAAATATTTTTGGGTATATTTGCCAATTCCAAGTCTCTAGTGTAAATAGTGTTCAAAATATAACACGATTTACTACGCCCAATGCACTATGGGCGCAAATCCCGATTTAGCGGCATAAACTCCAATTTTAAAGATATGGACTTGAAATTTTGCAATTATGCTTAGATTATTTTTTTAAAATTTTGGTTTTTCTTGCTTTGGAAATTTGAATTTTCGTGAAAAATCATATTTCAGTTACATGCCAGCTTGCATTTTCATTCTTAAAGCGTTCAACATGTCTGTTACTTTTGGCCAGCAGCTTTTTGACATGCGAACCGATATTCTGTATTTTCCTTTTAATTTCAATTTCAGAGCTCTTGGACAAATTTTGTTTATTAATTTTTTCGGCACAGCTAATCACAAGTGGCGCTAAACGCTGTTTTTTCCCAGCCACACTTCCAGCAAATCGTCACGACAGACATCGAATATTATGATTTTGCGCAAGTATGCGCAAAGTTGTTAACTTATTTGAAATTAAAATACAATAACGCATACTTCCACATTTACGCTTTACGTAATCCGCCGTAATCTTATTAGTTCTGCTCCACGAAACACAACTATTTTCAGGTTAGGTTCGGTCAAAAACGTGATTTATTAAATCTGCTATATACAATACAAGACAACAACGAAAACAATTTTCCATTTAATCTATATTCTACATACTTTGATTAATATTTTGCATCCTTAACACCACAGTTAGACGATATATTTCGTTAAACGGAAAAACCATTAATCATTGCACACGTGGTAAGCAATTTTTGGCAAAACACAACTTAGCGTAGCATCAGCTGACTTTACAGGCCTGCCAAAAAGCCTGTGATGCACGGAAAATTTTTTTAAAAATAGTTTTATAACGGTTAGACATTTCTAAAATGGAATCAAGAAACAAAAGAAGAAAATATAACAAAATAATTTTGGACTTTATGCCGCTAAATCCGGATTTGCGCCCATAGTGCAATGGGCGCAGACATATAACTTTTTCATAGAATCATAACATTAATTCACATGCCAAAGTTCAGATTATAGCTTTTACCATGCCTCCAATAGGCGTAGATATATCCGCCATATCTTTTTGAACTTGAGTCGTCATCGCCAGTATACATCCCATGCAACGGTCCAGTTCATCAATTAATATCATCACTGGCGTACCAGAAAATGGAATTTGCCACGCCTATAGTCGGCGGATCGGGAAAATTTTAAACGCGTTATATTCGGGAGTTCGCATGAGCACGTGGTCCAAAGTACCGAAAAATATTGCATTCATACGGAAAAACACTCAGACGGACGGACAGCAAGACGGACATTGCTCAAAGCCAATATATTTTTATACCTTGTTTCCGAAGGGAAAAAAACTATATTGGGTTTCTGCAATGCCCGTCTTGCTGTCCGTCCGTCTGTCCGTCTGTCCGTATGAACGCAATATTTTTCGGCGCTATTAGAGCTAGAGACTTGAAATTTTAAACATATACTCATATATGTCCCCGAATTATAAAGTGTTAAAATTTTCCCGATCCGCCCACTAGGGGCGTGGCAAATCGGAAAACTCTTCCGCCCATAGTCAAGTTATCATACTAGATGATAAGCTAGAGAGTTGCAATTTAAATGTATACTCGGGGTGACAACCCAAGTTCAAAAAGCTATGGCGGATATATCTACGCCCATTGGGGGGCGTGGCAAATCGGGAAAAACCGTATCTTCTACGCCGTTAAAGCTAGAACGCTGAAGTTTTGCATGTGAGTTAATGTTATGATTCTAAGAAGACCGATCAAAAAGTTATATGTCTACGCCCATTGGGGGCGTGGCAAATCGGTCCTGAATATATAGTGATTTTTCAAATTGTGCTATATTTTGAACACTATTGACACTAGAGACTTGAAATTTTGCACGTATACTCGGGTTGACAACCCAAGACTAATAAGCTATGGTAGATATATCTACGCCTACAGGGGGCGTGGCAAACCGCAAAAGCTTATATCTCCTACAGTTTTAGAGCTAGAAGCTTGAAAATTGGATGGTTGAGTTACTAATGTTCTCCTCTATCGATGCCCCAAAAATAATTTTCAGCCTCTTTGGGGGCGTGGCATATCGAAAAATACCCTGTAATTTTCGCATTTTTGGAATGTAAGCAACCAAATTTTGCAGTCATGTTAACTTCGGCCCTTTCTAAGAACTGGCCTAAAAGTATGCGTCTACGCCAACTGGGGGCGTGGCAAATCGGCAAAGAAGTTTGTTGTGGCCAACTGCATAATTCATGCATATAATAGCTTAGTAACAATTGCTATGATGACAGAAAGCATTTTAACATAAATATAATAGTATTAATGAATTTTAAAAATAAAATTTATAAGTTTTCGATTAATAAATAAAAAGTTTCCAACGGGATTCGAACCTAGGTCTTTTGAAAACAACATGTAATCGTTAGCTAAACCTAAATAAATTCACAGCTGATCAGCTGGTCAGCTGATCAGCAGCTTGTGACAAAACAAAACAATACAATCGCACTTCTTACAATATGTATACACTTTTGGATGTGTATACACAAATACAAACATCTGTGTACATACATACATACATACATATATGCATGGATAGAAAAACTGCTTGCCAAGCAAGCAGCGTGGCAAATCGGAAAAGTTGTTTTAGTTTTAGCTTAAATGCACAATTCATATGCGTATGTTTATAAATTATTATCAATTGGCAGCAAGCATTTTATAATAAATATACAAATATAAAAAAAATTTAAAAAAAAATAATTTTTGAAAAAAAAAAAAGTTTTCTGCGGGATTGGAACCCACGCACCCAAGTATAGCTTGCATAGCGCTTACCATCAGCGCCACTGACCTAATATGATCTGTGTTAACTAAAACCAAATAAGGCATTGCTAGAGCGTCTCTGACTAAACTAAAGTAACGATCGAAAAATTCCCAATTCAGTCACAATTCTTAGAATATTCTGGCATGCAAACTTTTGTATGTATACATAGAAAATTGTGTATACTCGTATAGTGTGTACATGTGTAAATCTGTATGTATGTGTAGGGAAAACGTTTGTTGCTTGCCATGTACGTTTGCTAATTGCCGAAATATTTCGTTAATTAAATGTTTATTAAATAAATAAGATGCACCTATGGGAACAAAGTATATCGCTGTTAGTTGCGCCTAACTGCAACGTTCTTACTTGTTTCCTTTTGGGAACAGGGTATAAAAATGAAAGGACGGTCTAGTCATCCCGTGAACCCTACAAAGAATTAAAAATATTTCAAGACGGACGGACAGACGGACATGGCTTTTTTTTTTTTTTAATTTTATTTATTTAAGCGTTGAACCCATACATTGCAATTGTAAACGCGTTCAAACATACGGACAGACGGACGGACAGACGGACATGGCTGTATCAACTTTTCTCGTCACCCTGATCAAGAATATATATACTTTATGGGGTCTGCCACGCCTCCTTCTGCCTGTTACATACTTTTAACAAAACCATTATACCCTGATTTCCCATTTTCAATGGGCTCAGGGTATAAAAATATAAAGAAGTAAAATATTTGTTTTCATTATTTTTGGGGAAGGGTATGGAAGCGCTGATGTGCACAAGCAATACTTTTTCGCGATGAGCATGCACACACATTTACAGTGCCTTGGTACATGTATGAGCATTAAATGCCTGTGTGCGAAATTACTCTTGCTACCTGCGCGATTTAGTAGTTTATCAATTTGTTTATTTGATATACATATGTAGATTGACTGTCAAATGTGCCTTACAGCAGTAAGGCATATGCCAATACATGTATGGGTTCAGGGTTCAATAAGTAAAATTTTTTGTATATTAATAAAAAGTTTATGACGTACTGCAATAATAATTATCATATTTTTCTAATTTTGATTTCAGGCACTGGTACATTTGGACGAGTTTGTCTCTGTCGTGATCGGGTTTCCAACAAATATTGCGCGATGAAAATTTTAGCAATGACAGAAGTCATTCGACTTAAACAAATTGAACACGTTAAGAATGAGCGAAATGTATTGCGAGAAATATGTCACCCATTTGTTATATCTTTGTAAGTAATATACATATACATAAGTACACATACATATATATGTATGTACATTCAGTCACTAAAACTGTTTAATTTGTCCTTTGAAATTTCTGTTTTCCCTCAAATTTTGAAATCTGTTTCTGTTCTTTCATTATTACTTTACATAAACAAGTAAGAAAGCTCAACAAAATTCCCTGAATTCTTCGGACCATTGATATTCAAATAATTCTATACCTATTTTTTGCATACATATGTATGTATGTATGTACATAATCACTGATAAAAATCTTTATAGGTTACCACGATTGATTAAAACCGTTTATCATACAACATATACATAGACTGGACATGTTGAACACCTTTTTTTCAACGTACATCTCCTGGCCCGGACAAAAGGAATTGTCACGTTTTCACATAAATCAATAATATGGTGCTACTCTCCCTCTCTCTATCTCTTTCTCTATTTCTCTCTCTCTCTCTCTATGGTCTCTCAAATATATATGTAAATGGGCAAGCCAGCTGCGCAAAAAAATTGAAATTTTTTCGGGTGCCGCGATTTGCGTCTTATCTTCCTAGTAAGAGTATACAGCACTTTTAAAGCGGTTTGCGCTGCTTATGCGCAGAAAAATTGTTGTTCACTATGAGCCTGCACTCATACATTTACAGTGTCTTGCTACATGTATGAGCATTTATGTGCTTGTGTGCGAAACTTTTGCTGCTTGTAGTAATTGTATGTGACATATGCAGTTTGTTGTTCTTGTTGGACCTCTGCCTTAGAATTGTGAAATGAATTCATCGTATCATATTTATACTGCTTGAGTCAGAAGAAACAAAACTGAGGAAATGCGAAGTTGACTGGTACCTTAAGTGTGTACCCTTTGTGTGTTGAAAAATTTGTTCTTCATAACTTAAATATTGTTTTCCAAGTACTAGAAAGTACTAATCGTTTCCCTTCAATCCATTTCATTATATCTACCATATTGATTTATGTATCTCATTGGGACTCTCAATGGCCAAAGATGGGGTGTAACATAGGCGTCTGCCAAGATTTCTGTTGGCTGGTTTAGCCAGACTATCTGTTAGAGAGTCGAAATGAAACTCTCCACATTTACCGAATTCAAAAATTGACTCTTCTCTTTGTGAGATCAAAAATTTAACTGTTTATTCCTTAAAATCCTAGTGCTTATATACCTTAAAAATACTTCCAGGCACTTTAAGGCTACAATTAATTCCATGCACACAAGTGCACAGATATTTGTCAATGCTTGAACACTCTCTGTTTCTTTAAGTTTGAAGAATCATACTCTTATTCCGTTTCCAATTTTGTACTTAATACAATTTTATTTCGTTTTTTTTTTTAACGTTTTTATACCCTGAATCCATTGAAAATGGGAATTCAGTATAATGGTTTTGTAAAAATATACTAACAGACCGTCCGACCGTCCGGATGAACGTTGTAAACTCTAAAAGCCAGAGAGCTGAAATTTTATAGATTACTCGTATGTTAGTTACGCAGTACGAGTTCGATAAGTCATCCCATTTACTAATTATCGATAAAGAATCGAAAATTCATTTATTTTTTTTAAACGTTTTTTGAGCGTAACTTCAACACCGTTGAGCTATTTTCTATTTTTTTATTTAGATAGCTATTGTGGATACGGAGATTCTGTAATAAAGTTTCATGAAGGTCGTCTATCTAGAAATAGTTATAATCGTTCAAAGTAGAGCCCAACTCACCCCCGCTGGGTGGTTAGCAAAGCGCGCCCCTTAGCGTGTGATTTTTGCTATGTGGCTGTTACCGAAAGAAATAGTAGAATCCCGACCATAGTAGAGTTTCGGTGTAATATATTAAAAGCGACCTTATTTTTTCAGGTTTAAAATATTAATGTTATTGAAAAGTATTTTAAGTTCTCAAAATATTGGCTTAACATAAAGCCTCGCTCTGACTGACTCGGACCGACTGTCTCATATATTTCTTTTATATAAGTGTATATACATATGTACATGAATAGAGAGTTGAGTGCCAAATGCTGTTAATAAGCTCCATCGCACAGTGGGCCTTTTGCTTATTTTGCGTTGCAAAATTCATAGCTTTAGAGCAAAGTAAGATATTTAAAATAAAAATGTAAAAGGCATTTAACAGAGACTTCAAGATTGTAACGAACCTTCGGTTTAACCCGAGACTAAGATCGGCCAGTTTCAGCCGACATTGTGTTCGTGCCAACAAATATATTTTGGATATTCTACAGGATATTCTGTTGCAGCACCAATTCCCTCGTTGATGTGGAGCCTGTCTACCGCTCGTGCCCATATAACGGCAATATCGTGTGGTCTGAGGTGACGAGAAAATCCCGCCAAATGTCGTGGCCGCCTCTCATTGGCCCAAGACTCGCTACTGCCATGCGAGAGAAAGCATCCACTACTTTCTCGGGCCAGAGTGGTACATAGACTAACAGTACCCGATGATCGGCGTGCGACCGACGCGAACCCATTGCTGAATGTGTAGGAGCGAAAGAGACGGACAACAGCCCGGTCTCTGTCTCTTTCAGTCGCGAGGGTAGCTTTTGATAATTACTATTATTATGATTACGACTATTGAAATTAAAAAAAACAACTAAGAACGTTGCAGTTAGGCGTAGCTAACTGCGACATACTCTGTTCCCGTAGGCACCGTTTATTTAATTAATAAACATTTAATAAACTAAATATTTCGGCGATTAGCAAACGTACATGGCAAGCAACAAACGTTTTTCCTATATACACTATACGAGTATATCATCATTGTAGTTCGCAGTGGGATCATATTGGAATTGTACTGTATGATGCCAATGATTTTGAATAAAAATTTACACAATACATGTGATTGATTTAATGGTTTTCAATTGAACTGTTAGGAAACGAATAACTTAAACCTCAATTTCCCAATTTCACAGTGAACACAATGCCTGGTGTTGAAATGAAATTAACTGAGCAGAGTACAGTGAGTAGATGAAGTTATAGCGTCAGGAAGGAAAGCCCGACTTATTTTTCTTTACTATAAACCTAACGGAGCCCGAGACCTTTCCAACAAATGCAAAACCGTGGAAATCGGTTCGTGCGTTCTGAAATTATAGCGTCCAGGGGGAAACCCCGACTTTTTTATATAGTAGATTTGAAAAATGACTATTGTGTATTTTCGTAATGATTTTAGGGAAGGGTATGAAAGCGCTGATGTGCATAGGCATTACTTTTTCGCGATGAGCATGCACACACACATTTACTGTGTCTTGCTACATGTATGAGCAGTTATGTGACTGTGTGCGAAACTTTTGCTGCCTGTTAGGCCTACCTCAACTTTGAATTGTGTGAACGATTTTGGTTTCGAATTGTAGGATAGTTCAATTAATTTGTATTACATGTTTGTTTTATTTGACCCTATAGGCAAAAATGGGACATGTTATTCAAACAATTACGTAAATTCAGGTCACATATAACCTTTTAAAGAAATGCCTAGATATAAAGATCAAATTTACCCGTTATATATTTAAAATTTCTTATTCCCGAATAATTTTAGCTTTCTTTTACTTAAATTACTACTATTACTAACTGTACTATCTGTAATCAATTTACAATTTGTTCTTATTAAAATTAAAACAAAATGATTAATTATGAATTTACGATGGTCAAACCAACAGTGGGAAGGGGAAAACCAATCACTATGTAGCGAATCGCGACAATGCCACTTCTTCACTTCTGAGTGAAGAGTATACCGAATTATTAAAAGGGTTTGACATGTATTTCTATTATTATTTGTGTGAAGGGTATGAAAGTTATGTGTATGCATTTGTATGCATTAGAGTCTATGTGCCTGTGTGCGTAACTCAACTCTAGCTTGCGGTGAGATATATGTATGTGTGTATTGTGCATACATATATAAAATTGGCGATTGCTTACGTGCGGACTGTATACACTATTTCTTCGGTCGTATCTCTTCTAGTAAAGAGAATTCTTCAAAGGTTTGCCATGCTTATGCCAAATTTTAGTGTATTTATGATTAGTTTTGGGAAGAGTATGAAAGCACTGATGTGCGCAAAAATAATAATTTCGGCAATCGGCCGTTACAGAATTTACAGTATGGGTCTGCCAATGTGTGAAAGTCTATTCTTGCTACTGTACATGTACATGTGTACATGTGAAATGTGATGATCAGATGTTAGCTAACATCATAAAAGATAGCGGGTCCCTAATATCTGTATTTCACGATCAATGTGACGTGAATTTGTCAACAGATATTGACAATGAGTTAGAAATAGACAATGAGTTAGAAATAGAATTGGCATTAGATGCAACTATAGGTAATATTCAAAATGCTTTTAATGAAAATGCATTGCGGTATTTTGGTGGGTATCTTTTGCACAAGCTGTTGCAAAAAACTGATTGCGAAGATTGTAATAGTCTTCTAAAATCATGTGATGAAATGCAATGTTCTTCTGAGTATTTAATACTCAATAAAAACTTCCATTATATTAATCATTATTTAAAATTGAAAGCCCCTTCTGTTTTTTTTATTTTTTGATTAAACTGCATTTTGACACATTTAAGAAAATTTTCGACAAGAAATCATACATCGCTAGACTTAAAGAAAAAATTGTTCTGTACTGCATGCACGCTACAGCAAATTCTTCTTTATATAATGAATGGTTTTCCCCCACCCACCCTTGTTTTGATCATAGAAAATTCCTTCTTGATCATTTTATATTAATTTTAATAAGGAAGAACTGCAAATGGCTAACAGAAAAAATAGTTGGAAAAAGTAATAGCTTAAATAAACAAAAATTAAAAATGATTCAGGAATAGGCAGTTTATTAGAAAAATTTAGGTGATAAGAAAAAGGGCATTCAATGCTTTCTCCGCAAATCAAATAGGCAAATAGGCAGTTTATTAGAAAAATTGAAGTGATAATAAAAAGGGCATTCAATGCTTTCTTCGCAAATCGGATCCGACCGAAATCGTTCACACAATTAAAATTACGTGAAAGGCACACGCCAATTTGCATATCATGTAAGTATACCCACGCGCATGAACGCTTTCATACCCTACGTACAAATAATAATAATATTCTTAATATTTTGCATGAGCATGGCAAGCGCTTTGAAAAGATCAGCATACTCTTCACTCAGAAGGTAAGAAATGGGATCATCTTCATTTGCACTCGCGCACAAATTTTAATTTTATAATAATAATATTCTTTATATTTTGCATGAGCATGGCAAGCGCTTTGAAAAGATCAGCATACTCTTCACTCAGAAGGTAAAAAATGAGATCGTCTTGATTTGCAACTCGCGAACAAATTTTCATTAGTTTTTTTTTTTTTTTTTTTAATTAAATGTTTATTTACAGCTTAACGTACCGCTACCTTTTAGGCAACTTACTCTAAATAGAAAAACTACTAGCTATGTTTATTTAAACATAGAATACATAACAATAAGACAATAACAAGATATTTTATTTGAAATTTTATTTTTTATGGGTAATGGGAAGATTTTTTATATCAAGACACGATCCAGCAGGTCTTGAGGGTGATGTCGTTTTAATTTTCCCCTAGTGCAAGTGCGGCGACTGAGTGCTGCAGTACCTAGGCGCTTGGCCAGACTATTTGGATGAGAATTTATTCTTTCTATATACATATATATATGTACATATATATATATGTACATATATATATATGTGTGTGTGTGTGCAGGCTCACAATATCTACCACAATCTAACAACAAACTGCAAATGTTGGGCCCTGCAATTGCTACAGGCAGCAAAAGTTTCGCACACAGTCACATAAATGCTCATACATGTAGCAAGACACAGTAAATGTGTGTGTGCATGCTCATCGCGAAAAAGTAATGCCTATGCACATCAGCGCTTTCATACCCTTCCCAAAAATCTTTACGAAAACACTAAAATTTTGCATGAGCATGGCAAAGCCGTTTAAGAGTTCGGCATACTCTTACTAAGAATGGCAGACGGGATCGTCGCGAATTGCCACTCGCGAACAAATTTCAATTTTTGTGGGCAACTGGCTTGTGCTCGCAAAGAGTGAGATAGAGAGAGAAAAAAAGAGAGAGGGAGAGTAAAGAATAATAGCACACAGAATGTGCTCATATGAAAATGCGACCATCCCAGTCGACCGCTGGCAGCGCAATGAATTCGTCGTTTCAAATTTTGACTGCCCGAGCGCGAATTGCCAAAACCGAACAAATACGAAGTTGTGCGGCGTTTCGCTCATATATTTGTGCGTGAAAAAAGTTTGTTCTAGTTGTCCAGTCTATGTGTTGTATGGTGGGTGAGTGATAAAATTAATAGTCCTTTTTCCCTTTTTGAGAAAAAAAAGTTGTTATGCCAATTTTGTGTTAGTTTTTACGTATAGAAAACGAAAGGGGCAGATATGGCCAGGCAAGGTTATATAAATAGATCTTTGTTAGCACGTATATATAAGCCGATGTCTAGGAGTCAATATAATAAAAATGGTCAGTAGATTTAAGCTAGCTTTTAAATGAAGAATCATAATACCGTAATTTAAAAAAAATTGATTAGAAATAAATCAATCTTTAAATGCAGCAAACAGTTCAGGATTTCGTGCAACACTTTCCTTGCAATTTAATTGACAAGTTGAACATTCGAGCTTTGCTAGTTTACCCAACTTTGAAGAACTTAAAATGGGTACATGTCATAACGCCCAGTGCACTGCAGTGTCATAAGGCCCATGGGCGCTAAGACGCACATTTTTGCGTCACAAAGGTCAACTAGTCACTCCAAATGTGATATAGCGCCCGAGGGCACTAAGACACAGTTCAAGAGTGCCATAACGCCCGAAATTTCTAAAAACTTGCAAAGCGCATTATGAATCGATGAAAGAACCGTAGCAAAAGTACCGTTTAATATGCTATCTTTTTTGTTTTCCAGTTATGTAAATATAATACCTTTATGTATATCTCTCTGAAAAGCTAAGTTTTCAATGTAAAACTTACCATTTACACTTTTTTATTTTAATAAATAGTTTATAAATAAATGTTTTAAATCAATAACTCTAAAACTTAAAAAGTGATCGATTTTCTAAAACTAACTCGTGTATCGCCACTAACCATACAACACATAGACTGGACAAGTAGAACAAACTTTTTTCACACACAAATATATGAGCGAATCGCCGCACAACTTCGTATTTGTTCGGTTTTGGCAATTCGCGCTCGGGCAGTCAAAATTTGAAACGACGAATTCATTGCGCTGCCAGCGGTCGACTGGGATGGTCGCATTTTCATATGAGCACATTCTGTGTGCTATTATTCTTTACTCTCCCTCACTCTTTTTTCTCTCTCTATCTCACTCTATGCGAGCACAAGCCAGTTGCCCACAAAAATTGAAATTTGTTCGCGAGTGGCAATTCGCGACGATCCCGTCTGCCATTCTTAGTAAGAGTATGCCGAACTCTTAAACGGCTTTGCCATGCCCATGCAAAATTTTTGTGTTTTCGTAAAGATTTTTGGGAAGGGTATGAAAGCGCTGATGTGCATAAGCATTACTTTTTCGCGATGAGCATGCACACACACATTTACTGTGTCTTGGTACATGTATGAGCAGTTATGTGACTGTGTGCGAAACTTTTGCTGCCTGTAGCAATTGCAGGGCCCAACACTTGCAGAAAATTATAACACAAATAAGCAATATTCAATAAGTCTGATATCGATTACACATTTTTGAACAGGGTTGCATCGCATTGAAAAGCGATGGGTGAAGCCAAAAAATCAATTTTCAAGCGATGTCATGCAGTTCAAAATAACAAATTGTATATGCGACTCAGAAATATTTAAAAAGGATAAAAAAGGCTAAAATTACAATAAAAAAGGCATTTCTTCAGGACAGGGGACGTTTCAAAAAATTTCCGGCAATCACAGTTTCAAAAAGGATAGATCTGTCCGGAAAAAGGACAAAACGGCAACACTGCGGTGAAAAGACATGTCGAATTTGATTGAGGCAACCATTATTAACGGAAAGTAAACAGGTGAAAATGTATGTATTCCTCGAATTCCAATGATTCCGACTGATCTTCCGTTTGACATCAAACGTTTGCAATTTCACTGACAATTAACAAGTCGCAAGGCCAATCGCTTAGTGTTTGCGGGATAAATTTAGAAAATCATTGTTTTTCACATGGGCAGCTATACGTTGCGTGTTCCCGAGTTGGGAAACCATCCGATCAAAAGACAAAAATGTAGTTTACCAAAGAGCACTTCAATGAAAGCGATAATTTGCGGACACGCTTCTTTACTGTTCTGAAATGAAATAAAATTTTTCCTTTTCAAATATCAAAAGAAAAAAAATTTTTTCTTCCTCTTTTAATTCCCAAACGAAATATTACAAACAAGTAAGAAGGCTCTAGTCGAGACGGCTCGACTACGAAATCCCCTGAACCCTGCAAAAAAGTGATACTCTTCTTCCTTACGCACTTATGAACGCGCACTCTGCTAACTGCGCAGTTGCTGCCGTGGCTTGGGGGTGGGTTGGGGTGAACTTTGGACGCTTTTAACTCCATTTCTAGATGAACGATCTTCATGAAATTTTCAGAGTAGATTTGGAGTAAATGTATCTATTTGCCAAATTTCAAGTCTCTAGTATTTGAAATGCGTTTTTTTTCAAATTGGGGCGAAGGGGGCGTGGCATCAGAAATCCAAAAATTGCAAAATCTGTGTATCCATAATATCTATCTAAATATATTAATTTGTAGTCTCTAGCTAAAACGGTGTAGAAGTTATGCGCAAAAAACCATAAAAATGCAATTGGAAATGGGATGAGTTGTCGAAAAAAACAAAATAAACTCGTTTTTCGTAACTAACATACGAGTGTTCATGTGAAATTTCAGCTCTCTAGCTTTTGAAGTTTCCAAAATCTGGACGTTCACACGGACAGACGGAAAGGGCTAAATCAACTTGTTTTTCCTGCTGATCAAGAATATATATACTTTATGGGATCTGCGACGTCTCTTTCTGCCTGTTACATACATTTTCACAAAACCATTATACCCTGAATTCCCATTTTCAATGGGTATAAAAACGCTTTTGGCGGCATTTGAACCCACGCCACTCGCGCACACTTACCACCAACACCACTGCCCTGATCTAGAACTCTCTTCCTAAATCTAAATAACTATTCACTGCTATGGCGGCTTCTGACAAACAAAAAAAATTCAATCGCATTTCTTAGAATATATGTACACACTTGAATGTGTATACACGTACAAACATCTGTCTGCATGTCTAGAAAAATTATTTGCCCACTGATAGCAAATCGGAAACACATAATTCATATGTGTATGTTTATAAATAGCGTATGATTAACTACTAAGCTAGCAGCAACCATTTCATAATAAGTATTCAAATATAAATAAATTAAAAAGTTAAAAATGTTCTATAAAAAAGTCTTCTACGGGAATCCCACGCACCTAAGTGCATAGCGCTTACCACCAGCGAAACCATTGAAAATTGTAAATCAGGGTAGAATGATGCTGTTAACTGTAACAGTCCCAAAAAGTATATATATTCTTGATCATGTGTGAACACGTTGATCTCAGGAAGGCAGGAAGTAGTGCGCAGCGGTGTTTCTGGACGTCAAACAGGCTTTCCACAGAGTCTAGCATACAGGACTTCCGTTTAAGCTCTTGGCAGCTCTCCCAGGACCCTACTACATGCTTCTTAGATCTTTTGTTATCCTTTGAAGCTTCTACGTGAAATGTGGTGACGAAAAACCAGACATCAAAGAGGTTAGTGCTGGAGTCCAGCTGAGAAGTGTATTGGGCCCAGTGCTGACTACTGACCGCCATCTACGCTGATGACACGGTCTTTCTGGCCAGCGACGCTTAACCACAAATCGGCTCCAATATAATTCAAAGGCACCTCGACCACATCAACACATTGTTCATCAAAAGTTTAAAACAACCAGCTAGACGGCTCCACTATACCTGCTAACGTAACAGCCAAATACCTGACCTTCTACTCGGCAGAAGGCTCAAATGGAAGCTCCATCTTCCAAGCTGCTCACTTACCAGGCCATCATTAAACCATAGGGTATGGTATCCCGATTTGGGGTACCACTAACGCCACCAAGCGAGATATCAACAACGCTTTCAAAACGGGGCCCTAAAGTGTATCTCTGACGCCAAAATGTACACCACAAACCTGGAGCTACATGAAATGTTTGACGTCCCTTTCGTCCAGCAGGAAGTTGCCGGAATGTCCACCCTACAGCGATCAACCTCCTTTACAACTGCGCCACAACGAGAAGGCTGAAAAGACACTACCCGCTTGATTTCTCGCACATCGCGGATAAGTAACTGCTACTCGTAGCACCATGTACCCCAACCCACACACTTCTCACACTTCTGAGGCTAGACAACGGCTTAGCGATCGAAAGGGATACTTGACAAAACATCTGTGCACTTGTGTGCATGGAATTAATTTTACCCTTCCAGTGACTGGAAGTATTTTTAAGGTATATAAGCACTAGGATTTTAAGAATTAAACAGTTCAATTTTTGAATTCATCAAATGTGGAGTTGTTTTTGTCCCTCTCTCTACAGTAAGTTCGCGTTAATGTAAAGTAAAACAATTTACTGATTGTAAAAGATTTAAGAAGATCGAAAAATACTAATTTAATATTATTTTACATTTTATAGAAAATGGTCCACTAAAGATGAGTCTAACCTATACATGATATTTGATTATGTTTGTGGAGGCGAGCTGTTCACATATCTACGTAATGCGGGGAAGTTTTCTAGTCAGACCTGTAAGAAGAATTTTTGCTCACAGTCACACAAATTATTTATTTTCCATTTCAGCTAATTTTTTTGCTGCAGAAATTGTAAGTGCTCTGGAATATCTACACTCCCTGCAAATTATATACCGGGATTTGAAGCCAGAAAATTTATTAATAAATAGGGATGGCCATATAAAAATAACCGACTTCGGTTTTGCTAAAAAACTCCGTGATCGGACGTGGACATTATGTGGTACACCAGAGTACATAGCACCAGAAATAATACAGTCTAAAGGGCACAATAAGGCAGTCGATTGGTGGGCGCTGGGTATGATACACTTAGCGCTTTGCAATATTGTATTCCTATAAATCTGCTTATAGGTGTATTAATTTATGAAATGCTTGTGGGCTATCCGCCTTTCTATGACGAGCAGCCATTTGGGATCTATGAAAAAATATTAAGCGGCAGAATTGAATGGGAACGCCATATGGATCCCATTGCTAAAGACTTAATAAAAAAGTTATTGGTGAATGATAGAACAAAGAGACTGGGTAATATGAAGGTAAGACGTGATAATTTTTAGGATAATCTATTTTTATTACCTGAACACATTAAAAATATGGAAATCTGGGTACTTTATTCTTGATATCAGAACCTATAACAAGTAGATAAATTATGTGTACGTATTTGTTCTAGGTCACTTTATGCAGTTAATAATCGTACGTTTCGTTTATCATACATTTGTATTATAAGGATTATTTTTCAATGAAATCTTTAATATGCTTTAAATGTATGTATCTATAATATTTTGTAATGCCTTAAGGGTAGATAGTCGAAACAGAAACACATTGTGTCCTTGTTTATTTGAAGGCAATTAACATTAGCTTTCAATCACGTATTCGGATGGCCATCATTTAATTAGGTTTGTTTTTATGGCGTGGATAATTTTATACAATTAGAGTAATAGTTGAGTACAGGTGGAACCAAAGTCCAAAGCTTACTTATGAGTAGAAAATTAGATTGTTGAATGAATTTAGAATAATTTAATATAAAACAAGTAAGAAAGCTGTAGTCGAGACTGCTCGACTACGAAATCCTTTGAGCCCTTCTTCGAACGAATATTATTCCAAGAATTATTCGATTCGTTTCTGCACGCATAAGAAACTGTACATGCAAAACTACTCGGAAAAGTTGTTTTAGTTTTTGCTTAAATGGAGAATTCATATGCGTATGTTTATAAATTATTATCAATTGGCAGCAAGCATTTTATAATAAATATAGAAATATAAAAAAAATTAAAAAAAAAAAATTTTTGAAAAAAAAAAAAGTTTTCTGCGGGATTCGAACCCACGCACCTAGGTATAGCTTGCATAGCGCTTACCACCAGCGCCACTGCCATCAATTGATACCCGCTAACTAATACCAAATAAGCCATTGCTAGAGCGCCTTTTGACAAAACTAAAGTAACGATCGAAAAATTCCCAATTCAGTCACAATTCTTAGAATAGTCTGGCATGCAAACTTTTGTTTGCATACATAGAAAATTGTGTGTATACTCGTATAGTGTGTACATGTGTAAATCTGTATGTATGTGTAGGAAAAACGTTTGTTGCTTGCCATGTACGTTTTCTAATTGCCGAAATATTTCGTTTATTAAATAAATAAGATGCACCTATGGGAACAAAGTATATCGCAGTTAGTTGCGCGTAACTGCAACGTTCTCACTTGTTACTTTTGGCGGTGGTGGGGCGAATTGGGGACCGAAATCCAAAATCTGACAAAAACCGAAATTGTATTAAATTAAATTATTAAATAATATCTATATATATGCAGAAGACTTGGAGAATCTAATTCTAAAGATGAATTAGTTAGAATTTTATAACTGGTTCCCGATAAATTCATTTATCGATAACTTTGCACATATACAAGTTATCGAATTTCTGAAACAAACTCGTACTGCGCGTGCAATATACGAACGTAACACAAAAAGAATGAACTCTCTAGCTTTTGTATCTTCGGAAATCGATGCGTTCATAGATACGGACAGACGGACAACGGACATGGCTATATCAACTTTTCTCGTCACCCTGATCAAGAATATATATACTTTATAGGGTCTGCCACGCCTCCTTCTGCCTGTTACATACTTTTAACAAAACCATTATACCCTGATTTCCCATTTTCAATGGACTCAGGGTATAATAATTTTGTTAAAAGTATGTGACAGGCAGAAGGAGGAGTGGCAGTATATACATATATTCATATATTCCTGATTAGAGTGAATAAGTGAGTCAATTTAACTTGTCCGTCCGTCCATATGTATATAAATAATATTTTTTAAAATAATTTTTCGACGTTATTAATGCTAGAGACTTAAATCACATACATGTATGCCCCCAAATTATAATGAAATTTGGGGTTGACATCCCAAGATCCAAAAATAAGGTATCTATATATATACCCAAACAGCGTGCGTAGCAAATCGCAATTCATAAGCTGATAACTTTCTCTATAGATGACCCAATTATACTTTTTATGCCTCTTTGGGGGCTTGGCAAATTAAACAAGTAAGAAGGCTCTAGTCGAGACGGCTCGACTACGAAATCCCCTGAACCCTGCAAAAAAGTGATACTCTTCTTCTTTACGCACTTATAAGCGCGCGCTCTTCTAACTGCGCAGTTGCTGCCGTGGCTTGGGGGTGGGTTGGGCTGAACTTTGGACGCTAATAACTCCATTTCTATATGGACGATCTTCATGAAATTTTTAGAATAGATTAAGAGTATATAAATCTATCTATTTGCCAAATTGCAAGTCTCTAGTATTTGAAATGCGTCTTTTTCAAATTGGGGGCTGAGGGGGCGTGGCATCCAAAATCTAAAAACTACAAAATCTGCGTATCCATAATATCTATCTAAATTTATAAAGTTGAAGTCTCTAGCTAAAACGGTGTAGAAGTTATAGCCAAAAAACAAAAAACGGAAACGAATTTTCGAATTTTTTGATCGATAATTTGGAAATGGGACGAGTTATCGAAAAAACAAAATAAGCTCGTATTGCGTAGCTAACATACGAGTGTTCATGTAAAATTTCAGCTCTCTAGCTTTTGTAGTTTCCGAAATCTCGACGTTCATACGGACGGACGGACGAACGGACAGGGCTCAATCAACTTATTTTTTTATGCTGATCAAGAATATATATACTTTATAGGGTCTGCGACGTCTCCTTCTGCCTGTTACATACATTTTCACAAAACCATTATACCCTGAATTCCCATTTTCAATGGGTTCAGGGTATAAAAATAGCCTGTATATTTTAGATTTTTGGAGCGTAAGCATCTAAATTGTATAGTTTCGTTAGCCTCGGCTCCTTCTAAGAACTGGATAATAATTATGAGTCTACGCCCACTGGAGTGTGATAAATCGGTAACGAAGTTTGTAGAGCCCAACTGTATAATTCGTATGCGTATGCATAATTTATATGTGAGTTGTAGAGATCCAGTTTGAATGGGCCATGGACTCCTAATGACTAGCCTGAAACTAAAGTTTGTACCGCCAAAATAAAACGTTCATATAGGTGCCCCCCAAATAGAGAAGCTTGATAGCGAATTTAACTGGGACTTAAACAACACATTTTATACGTTGAAGAAGTCTGTACTAGATGGCTCGCCTATGTGTTGTACGGATAATGCTATTAACTAATGGATATCACTGAAATTATACAACATACTTCTTAAAAAGAATTTTCTTTTTATGACACCCACAGAATGGTGCTGATGACGTTAAGAGGCATCGCTGGTTCAAGAACATAAATTGGAATGATGTATACAACAAAAAACTTAAGGTAAGTTATTCAAAACTTTGTAGAACAATGTTTCATCAATATGAAAGACCAAATGGAAATAGGATGGTTAAAAATATTAAATTTATTGGAAATAAAATAGCTAAAAATATATTCCATTTAATTCGTTTTATTCTAAATCTTCTTGATATTCACAGTCGACCATGATAATACAAAAAAATATGGTTCTATAAAATATTATGTGAAAGTTCTTCATTTGATAAAAAATTATTTATTTAATTTATCTTTTAATTGAATTACAACTTGTTTTGTATTACAGCCTCCAATTTTACCTGATGTACATCATGATGGGGATACAACCAATTTTGATGATTATTCCGAAATAGATTGGAAACCTACTATTGCAATAGACCAAAATGATTTGAAATTATTTAATGATTTCTAAATAAAATAAAATCCAAAATTATAAATATAAAAATTAAAATATTTAAAGTGTGACCATCCGTCAAAAAATAAATTATTTAATAATAGAACCGAGTTCAATTAAGTATTTGGACTCTGTTCCCAAAGGCAAAAATAGTATATTGGTTTTGTGCAATGCCCATCTCGCTGTCCGTCCGTCTGTCCGTAATAATGCAATATTTTTCTGCGCTTTTAGAGACCTGAAATACATATATATATATATATGTATACATATAATAACATATACACATGTATACTCCCTAATTATAAAGTGTAAACATGTTCCCGATCCGCCTACTAGGAGCGTGGCAAATCGGAAAATTCGTGTGCCCGTATGCCAGCAATCATACTAATTGATAAGCTAGAGAGTTGCAATTGGGAATGTATACTCGCGGTGACAACCCAAGTTCAAAAAGTTATGGCGGATATATGTACCTACGCCCATGGGGGGCGTGGCAAATCGGACCTGAATATATAGTGATTTTTCAAATTGTGAACACTATTGAACACGCCCATTGGAGACGTGGCAAATCGGACACTAGAGACTTGAGATTTGATATGTATACTCGTGTTGACAACCCAAGATCAATAAGCTATGGTAGATATATGTACGCCCATAGGGGGCGTGGCAAACCGAAAACGTGTATATCTGCCACACAGAGCTAGAAGCTTGAAAATTGGATGGTGGAGTTACTAATGTCCTCCTCTGTCGATGAGCCCCTTTTGGGGGCGTGGCATATCGAAAAATACCCTGTAATTTTTGGAATGTAAACAACCAAATTTTGAAGTCATGTTAGTCTCGACTCTTTCTAAGAACTGGCATTCCCATTTTCAATGGGTTCAGGGTATAAATATATACATAGATATAAAAAGAAAATTACAAAATAATAATTTTTCGAAAAAAACGTTTTCTGCGAAGCACTTACCACCAGCGCCGCTTCTTTGGGCTGAGTCTCGTTAGCTAAAACGAAAAAAGGCACTGCAAGAGCGCCTACTGGCAAAACTAAACTACTAACTAACTAATAAGACTAAAGTAGCAATCTAAAAATTCACAATTCATAGAATATTATAGCATGCAGACTTTTGTATGCATGCATAGAAAATCGCTTAGTGCGCGCCCGACAGTGTGTATACTCGTGTACACACATACATATGTATGTCAATCTGTATGTATGCATAGGAAAAACGTTTGTTTGTACGTTTGCTAATTGCAAATATTTCGTTTATTGAATGTTTTTTAAATAAGTAACATGCACCTTCGGTAACAGAGTATCAGGAATTTAGTTGCGCCCAAATGCAACGTTCTTATTAGTTTTATGATGGAAATTCTGAGTAAATGCAAGCGTTTATAATTAACCAGTAAGGAATCTTAACCCTCTAAATTTCTCTTATTTTATTATCAAGGTTTTTGTAGTCTTTAATAAATTACCCCCAAATGCTTAGAAAAATACTTTGAAAGCTTTATAAAGCTTTTAACGGTACTTTTTATTCCCATAAACCCGAAAATTGCGTTTTTCACGCGTGTAATTTAATCTGCTGCACTCATTCCATTTCTAAATTATCGATAAAAATCGAAAATTCGTTTTTTGTAGATTTTTTTTAGCATAACTTCTACACCGCTTGAGCTAGATATTATGGATACTCAGATTTTGTAATTTTCAGATTTTGGAAAAAAACGCATTTGAAATACTAGACTTTTAATTTGGCAAATAGACACTATTAATATACTATGAAAGTTTCATGAAGATCGTCCTGCTTATAAGCGTTCAAAGTATAGCCCAACCCACCCCCAAGCCACGGCAGCAAATGCTCGGTTAGCAGAGCGCTGGCTTATACATACGTTCGTAAAGAAAAAGAGTATAAGTTTTTTTTCCAGGGAAAATGCTAAAATTTTGCATGAGTATGGCAACGCTGTTAAAGAATTCGGTATACGTTTTACCACTAACCATACAACACATAGACTGGACAACTAGAACAAATTTTTTTCACGAACCAGATTTTGATTTGGCGTCCTAATCATCTTCGTATTTGCTCGGCTCTGTCATTTGCTGCTCGGGCAGCGAAAATATCGTAGTTGATTTTCAGTTCGCTGCCAGCGCTCGAACGAAATGATTCTATTCTCATATGAAGCATCACTGTGTGCTATTCTTTCCTTATTCACTCTCTCACTCACTCTCTCTATGCCTCTCATATATATATGTATGCAGGCACAAGCCAGCAGCGCACAAAAATTGAAATTTGTCCGCGAGTTGCGATTCGCAACGATCCCGTCTGCCTTTCTTAGTAAGAGTATGCCGAACTCTTAAACGGCTTTGCCATGCTCATGCAAAATTTTAGTGTTTTCGTGATTATTTTTGGGAAGGGTATGAAAGCGTGATGTACATAAGCATTACTTTTTCGCGACGAGCATGCACACACGCAATTACTGTGTCTTTCTACATGTATGAGCATTTATGTGACTGTGTGCTGTCTGTAGCAATTGTAGGGTCCAACATTTGCAGTTTGTTCTCTTGCTACCTGCGCTATTCAGTAGTTTGTCTATTTTGTATGGTTTGAATTGTAGAGTGACTGTCAAATGAGCCTTTACGGCTTGCAGCAGTCATTTTGGCAATAATGACTACATGAGGTATTCTGACATTTGTCAATACATATAAATTTCCAGATCCACTTAAATCGTTTATAACCCATTCAAAAATGGTTTGTTACTAAATTAATTATAGTTATTTTTATTTATTAAACATGTATAAGAATGAATGCATATGTATGCATATAAACATAAATGCCATATGCATTGGGGAAGTAGATTTGACAGTCTACAAGGTCGAACAAATCTAAGACCGTTCCCACAATTCTAAGGCCGAGGTCTACAAGAATAACAAACTGCAAATGTTGGACCCTACAATTGCTACAGACAGCACACAGTCACATAAATGCTCATACATGTAGCAAGACACAGTAATTGTGTGTGTGCATGCTCGTCGCGAAAAAGTAATGCTTATGTACATCACGCTTTCATACCCTTCCCAAAAATAATCACGAAAACACTAAAATTTTGCATGAGCATGGCAAAGCCGTTTAAGAGTTCGGCATACTCTTACTAAGAAAGGCAGACGGGATCGTTGCGAATCGCAACTCGCGGACAAATTTCAATTTTTGTGCGCTGCTGGCTTGTGCCTGCATACATATATATATGAGAGGCATAGAGAGAGTGAGTGAGAGAGTGAATAAGGAAAGAATAGCACACAGTGATGCTTCATATGAGAATAGAATCATTTCGTTCGAGCGCTGGCAGCGAACTGAAAATCAACTACGATATTTTCGCTGCCCGAGCAGCGAATGACAGAGCCGAGCAAATACGAAGATGATTAGGACGCCAAATCAAAATCTGGTTCATGAAAAAAGTTTGTTCTAGTTGTCCAGTCTATGTGTTGTATGGTTAGTGGTTTTACTCAGAAGGGAATCAATGGGATCGTGTCTCGCAGAAATTTTAATTTCTGTGTGCTGCTTGTGCTCGTGCCGGCATACATATTATATACATATGTACATACATATGCATACATACATATGCATACATACATATGCATACATACATATGCATACATACATAGCAAAGAGCAAACAGCGTAGGGCAGAGAGAGTGAGAGATAGAGAGTGAGGGAGGAAAGGAGCACTGTTAAAAGACTCAATCGTGGGAAAGAAGTGGAACATGTCCAGCATTTCTTGGAATATCGACCATCACAGCCGAGCGCTCGAAGCAAAATGATTGTGTCATCCCACTTTTTCGTTACCAGAAGCTAAAATTAAGGCCCGAGCAAATACGAAGTTGTCTGGAATATACCAGCCAAAAACAATGGTGCAAAACATTTGTTCTATTTGTCCACTCTATGTGTTGTATGGTTTGTTGGTATTGTCTAAGAGCCCTCTTATTTGTTGATCCTGGGTTGCCAACGCAAGTATACACTCCAAAGTGCAACGCTCGAGCGCTTCAGCTACTTAGATTTGTGAAATTTTCCGATTATCAGCGATTCTAATCATCTTATTAGATAAGGTTAAGTTGTAAATTTGAAGTCTCTTGCGTGAACAGTGTCGAAATGGTTTGCCTGACGGACAGCAAGGACAATATATTCATATTGCACACTAAAGTTGGTTTGACGTTTGCGTAGTAGAAAATGGTACAGAATGATACAAATAGATGTACACCCTGTGAACAACCCCCAAATGTTTATAACCGTTACAACCACTACGAAAAGTATTCGCTCATACATATACATATGTATGTGTGCGAAGAAAACGAGAGAACGGCTTAGGTATTTTCTCTTGTACATACAGGACTGCCAGTTTTCTCTTTTTTTTACTTTTGATATACAATTTCAAGGTTTTCCTGTTACATACACTTAAAAGTCTCTTTTGCACAATGAGCGCAGACTGTTCGGCCAGTTAGTTAGTCAACGAAGTTTGCCTCTGTCGTTTGTGTACTTCACATTAGCAATGAACGATAAAGAGGAACAAGTAAAACGACAGCGCTGAAATATACATTTACACTAGAAACCAGTGTCCTCCTCTAAATGACAGTTCTTAATGTGGCTGCATATGAGTGCGTGTGTGTGATAGAAAATTTTTTAAATCTCCAATGAACAAATATTTATACATGCTATATGTAACTCAAAACTAAATTATATAATACATAAATGTGTTGTAAGTGTAATCATTGAAGATATATCCGCACCCCAACTTGGAATCAAAATGTACACAAAGCTATAATTTAGCTCAGTATCTGCGCGAAGTTTTTTGTATATAGACTATATAACTATATAACTATATGGTATAGGTACAAAGCCACAATTCCAGAAGTGATTTGTTCGCAGCAAAAGTCAATGATATATTACATCCACCACACGACACTAAAGGCCCGTAACGATACTACCTGTAAGCAAAAAAGCTAAAATAAGTTGTCACGGGGTATTAGGAAATGTGTTCTTTATATATACATATAATATATCGATTTTCAAACTACTAAGCCGCACAGCATTAAAAATAAAACAAAAATAATAATATTAATAAAAATAATAAAAATAGATTGCATATCCAGCATCTAAGGCTTATATAATTACTTAAGTTTGTTTATGTAATGTTTACGAGTGACTTGAAAATCAGATTTTTTAATAATTTTAGTATGAAAAGAGTTTATTGCAGTAGAGTATACAAAATTGCTTACGATTTAACTGAATTGTGAGCGATACGTATGTAGATGAAAACGTATAAGCGTGGAAATCGATATCTATGGATTTTACACAAGCATAGGAGCTCAGAAAACCAAATATTTGATTACCACATCTGGTACGTGTCTTCCACATTTCTCACCGTACTACAAAACTATGTGTAAAATATAAAAGCAAAACCAAAATTACATATGTATGTATGAATCTTATATGTGTATATGTGTATCTGTATATGTGTATTTTTTCATTATATACAAATTTTAAATTTTACGATTCTTTATTTTAAGTATTTTATAAGGTGAATTTGAGGATAAATTTTACAATTCTTTCTCCTTCTCGTTGAGAAGCGTCGTTCCATAAATTATTAACATTGTGTAGGTCTTAACGTCTTCATATTAAAACACAAATTTTAAATAATTCTACTTGTAAAAAAATATATTATTATTTATAAATATATAGTAGAGTCTTACTGTAAGTATTCGACCAATTCTTATACAACTTCTGTGCGCCTTTTCGTTAAAATGTAGTGAAATTGCTTTAGTCCACTATGGAAAATCAATAAGAAGTTATTCACTAAATTTTCAGTTTCCTTTTATAGAACTACAACAAAATGTGGCACGTGAGTTAGTGTTAAGATTGAAATTATATGTCCACGCCCTGAAGACGTCGCAGATCGAATCTGATTATATAGTATACGTACACACGGGTTAACGACCCAAGACTAAATAGATATGGTGAATATTTATAAGCCGATGTGTAAAAAATAAAATAATTAGCCTGCAATATAATTTTGATGTGTTTGCACTGACATTTCAAAGTTACGAGAGTCCATACTCCTTCTAAGTACTAGCCAAAAGTGATACGTCTACGTGTCTCACGTTCACTTTTGACGTGATAAATCGGCAACAAATTTCGTAGCTCCCAACTGCAAAATTCATATTAGTTTGTATATAAACAGGAATTACTATGACGGTAAGGACCGTTTCTAAGAAATATATACTATATGTAAATAGATTGAATATAGTGTAAGAGAAGAGAAGAGAAGAGAGTATAAGAAATAATTGATCTAAAATTGATATAATTTTTCGTGTAGGTCAAGTTCGTTTTTACGTTTCAAAATGACAGAAGGGCGGTTATTTCACAAAATTCTAGTCTTGTGATTTAGCTAATACCAATACACAGATGTGAATGTCTTTATCAGGTTATAAACGTTTTATTTACATGTTCATATATTGAATTTTTAGCCTTTATCATTACATCGTCTCTAATCGTTACTTTATTATTGTTCGTTAAAAAATAATTTTTATAAAAGGAATATCTCGCTGTACTCCAATTACTTACTTCAATGACTGAAGGAATAGAATGGGCAGTCGAACAAATGGCACTAAAAATGATAAAAACAACCCCAACACGCTCTGTCACGCAACCACCATTCATTCGTATTATGTGCTAAACTTTTGCGCTCTCCGTTTCTATTATTCACGTATTTCTTTGTTTCCTCTTAACCACTTTTATTTTTGAGTTTGCGTGAATTGAGCAATCTCTTATATTGAAGCACGCAGTGGTATCGCCGATTTTCTGTTTGATTGTTGGATATTTCCATGTTGATTTTTGTACTTTTTTGTACTTTTAAAAGTTCAATTCAAATATCGGAGAACCCAATTCTATATGGATCTATTCTATGCCAAATTGCAAGTATCTAGTATGTGAAATACCTTTTTATCAAATTTGTGGGCGAAGGGAACTGCAATCTGAAAATTGCTAAATTCCCATTTTCAATGGGTTCCGGGTATAATAAAATAAATTCGTAATGTGTACATATGTAATATACTAGCATTCATGTAAAATTTCAGCTATCTAGTTTTGTTGCTAATCAAGATCATATGTACTTCATAGTACTTCATATGTATGCAACAGGCAGAAGGAGACGTCGCAGACCCCACAAAGTACATATGAATGTATATTCACAAAAAAAAAAAAAAAAACAAGTAAGAAAGCTGTAGTCGAGACTGCTCGACTACAAAATCCCCTGAGCCCTTCTTCGAACGAATCATATTCCAAGAATGCTTAGTTTCGATTCTCTATGCGTAAGAAACTATACATGCAAAAACACGAACACACACACGCTTGTAAGCATGTATGTGTGTGAGCAATGCAGGCGGCTTGCTGCCTCGCTGCCTTGGTTGCTGCGCCACATGGGTTTTGATGAGAAAACTTTGATGATTGATAATTCTGTTTCTAGATGGACAATCGTATTGATTTCTTCAGATTATGATTATGATATTCATATCTACATGCTAAACCAAACTGCATGTCTCTAGTATTTGAAATGCATTTTTTTTCACATTTGGGGGTGGTGGGGCGAAATGGGGACCGGAATCCAAAATCTGACAAAAACCGAAATTGTATTAAATTAGTATCTATATATATGCAGAAGACTTGGAGACTCTAACTCTAAAGATGAATTAGCTAGAATTTTATAACTGGTTCCCGATAATTTCGTTTATCGATAACTTAGCAAATATACAAGTTATCGAATTTCTGAAACAAACTCGTACTGCGCGTGCAATATACGAACCTAACACAAAAAGATTGAACTCTCTAGCTTTTGTATCTTCGGAAATCGACGCGTTCATACATACGGACGGACGGACGGACGGACGGACGGACGGACGGACGGACGGACGGACGGACGGACGGACAGACGGACATGGCTATATCAACTTTTCTCGTCACCCTGATCAAGAATATATATACTTTATGGGGTCTGCCACGCCTCCTTCTGCCTGTTACATACTTTTAACAAAACCATTATACCCTGATTTCCCATTTTCAATGGACTCAGGGTATAAAAAGTTGATTGAGCCCAGTCCGTCCGTCCGTATGAACGTCAAGATTTCGGAAACTAAACCAACATTTGCAGTTTGTTATTCTTCTGGACCTCGGCCTTAGAATTGTGGGAACGGTCTTAGATTTGTTCGGCCTTGTAGACTGCCAAATCTACTTCCCCCATGCATATGGCATGTATGTTTATATGCATACATATGCATTTCTTTTTATACATGTTTAATAAATAAAAATTACTATAACTAATTTAGTAACATAGCCCACAAAACATTTTTGAACGGGTTATAAACGATTTAAGTGGATATGGAAATTAAAAAATGACTGCTACAAGTCGTAGAGGCTCATTTGACAGTCACTCTACAATTCAAACCATACAAAATAGACAAACTATTGAATAGCGCAGGTAGCAAGAATAACAAACTGCAAGTGTTGGGCCCTGCAATTGCTACAGGCAGCAAAAGTTTCGCACACAGTCACATAACTGCTCATACATGTAGCAAGACACAGTAAATGTGTGTATGCATGCTCATCGCGAAAAAGTAATGCTTATGCACATCAGCGCTTTCATACCCTTCCCAAAAATCTTTACGAAAACACAAAAATTTTGCATGGGCATGGCAAAGCCGTTTAAGAGTTCGGCATACTCTTACTAAGAATGGCAGACGGGATCGTCGCGAATTGCCACTCGCGAACAAATTTCAATTTTTGTGGGCAACTGGCTTGTGCTCGCATAGAGTGAGATAGAGAGAGAAAAAAGAGAGAGGGAGAGTAAAGAATAATAGCATACAGAATGTGCTCATATGAAAATGCGACCATCCCGGTCGACCGCTGGCAGCGCAATGAATTCGTCTTTTCAAATTTTGACTGCCCGAGCGCGAATTGCCAAAACCGAACAAATACGAAGTTGTGCGGCGTTTCGCTCATATTTTTGTGCGTGAAAAAAGTTTGTTCTAGTTGTCCAGTCTATGTGTTGTATGGTTAGTGGTTCAGGGTAAGGCTGTCAAATATTTTCAAAATATCGTATCGATGATATTTAAAATTTTGAAAAAATATCAATATGATATATATTGAACTTTAAAATATCGATATATCGATATTTTTCGATATTTTACAAACTTTTTACCACAATTACTTTACCAAAAAAGAATAATAAGTGTTCATGTCTGATTGCATTAACAGGAGCTGCTCCTCCCTCACGACGACATGCTATACTATTGACAGTATTATGCGCTGTTAATAGCATAACTCCGACTCCAGTTCTCCTGCTGGTTCGCAATCGGCGATTTTTGTATTCTTCCTATTTTCTTTGCTGGACACTATACATTTAACTACGAAGAAAAAGGACACAGCTTTTTTCACTTAATAAAGTCGAGGAAATACAACCACGACCTTATACTTATCATCAGGCCGCCACTACAACAATAAGAATAACTATTTTTTATGATGAAGACCAATATTCGGTACTCAAAGATTAAAAAAAACGAGTTCTGATATGTGAGAATCCGTCATACGACTTCGTGAGTCGCAAACAATGCATTTTATTGCCGAAGCAAGTCGTAATGCGATCTTCATTAGTACTGTTATCAGTGTTGCCAGATTTTCAGAGTCACCATAAGCTAGATTGAAGGAAAATCTAAGCTAAAATAAGCTAATAATTTAAAATAAAATCTTAAAAATAAGCTAACTATAAAAACACTTATGTACAACCACTAACCATACAACACATAGACTGGACAACTGGAACAAATTAATGTGCACACCTATTTTTTTGACATTAGAACCCCCCAACTTCGTATTTGCTCGGGATTTTACTTTTAGGGTCGGAAGAGAAAAATTGCTGATGGCAAAATCATTCCGCTTCGAGCGCTCGACGGTGACGGAGGATTTTCCAAAAATGCCTGACATGTGCCGCTCTTTCCCTTGCTCTCTTTCTCTTTCTGCCCCTGCTTTTTACTCTCTGCTCTCTTCTCACAAAAATATATGTATGCTGGCACAAACAGCAAGCAGCTCACAAAAATTGAAATTTCTTCTCGACTCGCGATCCCATTGGTTCCCTTCTGAGCGAAGAGTATACTGAATTCTCAAACTGCTTTGCCATGCTCATGCAAAATGTTAGCGTTGTTATGATTATTTGTGGAAAGGGTATGAAAGTGTTGATGTGCATAACGAATATTATTTCCGTATGACCATACACACACACATTTACACTTCCTCGCTATATGTGTAAGCATTTATGTGCTTGTGTGCGATTGATATTCTTGCTGCCTGTAGCACTATTAGAACCCCCAGCAGTTGATTTCGTTCGGTTGAAATGTTGTTGATATATTAAAAATTATATTAATGAAATTATTTTATTAATTTCATTATTTGTTTCCTCATATTTGTCAGATTTTTTAATTAAATATAAGTACTTTAAAGGTACTTTATAATTAAAACAACAGTTGACATGACGGCGTAATCCAAATCTGCAAAATTAAAAAGAGTATACACTAAATAACTAATCATTTCAAAAACCAACCCTCTTCGTAATATTGCATTAAAACCTTTAATATTGAATTGGTTTCGCAATTTAGTTTTGATGATGTTTATTTGGCTGAATATGCGTTCAACAACAGCATTCGACCAAGGAAGCGATAGTATGTGTATATCAAATAATGATAACTGCTGAAAGTTCTTATTTCCGCCGGCATCCTTATAATTGAGGACCTCTTCCCAAAACTGAGAAGTAATTTCTTTCTTTTCCCAATTAATTAAATGTATTTTCCCGAATTGAGCTACAATTTCTTCAACATTTGTATAATTAAGAAATTCCAACAAAGGAATTATATGGTCGGTTTTTTATTTGCACGTAATATGTTTTCTACGGCAAGAATCTCTGTTTTTTAAATTAGTCCACGATTCGCGAAAATTCTTTTTATAAATAACTTTTGTCATACAAATATGTAAGGAACTTAATATTACTGTAGTAACCTAAATAATATTACCATAAATTTATCCAGAAAATTGCATAAGCTACCAAAATTCACAGGAAAAAACCAAAGGTTTGATTTGCCCCTTAAAATGATCATAAAAATACTTTACAATCTCTAAAAAAAAAATAATTTTATAGAAATTAGTTTAAAATAGAGGTGGACATGGGCTGGCAAATCGAGTTTTGGGTTGGGTGCGGGTTACGCCGCTCAACCCGCTTTACCCGAAACAATTTGGAAATATGAGAACACAATTGTGAAATGTTTTAATATTTTCAATTTGGATTGCAAATATTTTCTTTTCTTAACTTCGTGTACAATATTGATTACGTTTGTTATATATTATCTCAATTATAATTATCATCACTAGCTATTACAATTTTGATCACTAAAAAAAAGAAAGCTCGGAGGAAAAAAGAAAAAGAAGAAACAAATTTTTCGGGCAGGCGGGTTGGTTTTGGGTTGCAAAATTTTTGTAGCTTTCGGGTGCGGGTAAAATTTTGCTCTTCGGCCCATGGGCTGGGTCGGGTTGGGTGCAAAATTTCGGCCCATGCCCACCTCTAGTTTAAAGCCAAAATATGCTTTATGAAATTGGAAATAAGCTAGATTTCAAGCTATAAGCATTTTAACCACTTTCTAAGCTATTCCATTTTGAAATACGCCAGATCTAGCTTAAAATATGCTAAAATGGCAAAGGAATATTGGGCGTGTGCCTACCTCAACTTTGAAATTAAGTAAACGATTTTGGGTTCGAATTGCAGGAGAGGTCAATTATTTTTTATTACCTGTTGATCTGTTATCATTTGTTCTTTAATATTTAGTACCTGATTTGACCCTATATGCAAAAATGGGACAAGTTGTTCAAATGATTGCGCAAATTCAGGTCACATATAACCCTTTTAAAGAAATACCTAGATATCCAGGTAAAATTTACCCTTTTATGCAAAAATATGCATTCGTTATGTGGACATATTTTCCACTAAAGAACAAAAATATACATGTATTATGTTTTATTAATATTCGAGACCCATGCACGAAACATGCAAATGCCCCAGGCAGAGTATTCATTCAAATGCCTATACAAGTGATACTCGGCGATTGTGATTATCACATCACAGACGTACACATATGCATGTGTGTGTGTAGACTCACATCAGCTACCTACAGCAATCGCTGGGAAATTAGAATTGCTACATGCAGCAAGTGTATCGCACACAGGCGCATAAATGCTTACACATATAGCAAGGAATGTGAATGTGTGTGCGTATGCAAGCTCAAAGCAGCTACAAAACCGAACGAACATCAACTGCTGCTGGGGGTTCTAAAAGTGCTCTACAGGCGGCAGCAAGAATATTGCACACAATTACATAAATGCCTACACATATAGCGAGGAAGTGTAAATGTGTGTGTGTATGCAAGCTCACATCGCTACCCAACCGAACGAAATCAACTGCTGGGGGTTCTAATAGTGCTACAGGCAGCAAGAATATCAATCGCACACAAGCACATAAATGCTTACACATATAGCGAGGAAATGTAAATGTCATAAAAACGCTAACATTTTGCATGAGCATGGCAAAGCAGTTCAAGAATTCGGTATACTCTTCGCTCAGAAGGGAACCAATGGGATCGCGACTCGCGAGTCGATAAGAAATTTCAATTTTTGTGAGCTGCTTGCTGTTTGTGCCAGGATACATATATTTTTGTGAGAAGAGAGCAGAGAGTAAAAAGCATGGGGCAGAAAGAGAAAGAGAGCAAGGGAAAGAGCGGCACATGCCAGGCCTTTTTGGAAAATCGACCGTCACCGTCGAGCGCTCGAAGCGGAATGATTTTGCCATCAGCAATTTTTCTCTCCCGACCCTAAAAGTAAAAACCCGAGCAAATACGAAGTTGAGGGGGTTCTAATGTCAAAAAATAAGTGTGCACATTAACTTGTACCAGTTGTCCAGTCTATGTGTTGTATGGTTAGTGGTTTTAGTTAACGAAGCGCAGGTCAGGGCAGTGGCGCTGGTGGTAAGCGCTATGCAAGCTATACTTAGGTGCGCGGGTTCGAATCCCGCAGAAAACTTTTTTTAAAAATTATTTATTTTTTATTTTTTTTTATCTTTGTATATTTATTATAAAATGCTTGCTGCCAATTGATGATAACTTATAAACATACGCATATGAATTGTGCATTTAAGCAAAAACTAAAACAACATTTTCCGATTTGCCACGCTGTGTGGCAAGCACTTTTTCTATGTATGCATATATGTATGTATGTATGTACACAGATGTTTGTATTTGAGTATACACATCCAAGTGTGTATACATATTGTAAGAATTGCGATTGTATTGTTTTGTTTTGTCACAAGCTGCTAATCAGCAGGTCAGCTGATCAGCTGTGAATTTATTTAGGTTTAGCTAACGATTACATGTTGTTTTCAAAAGACCTAGGTTCGAATCCCGCTGGAAACTTTTTATTTATTAATCAAAAACTTATAAATTTTATTTTTAAATTCATTAATATTATTATATTTATGTTAAAATGCTTTTTGCCATCTTACCTATTGCTACTAAGCTATTATATGCATGAATTATGCAGTTGGCCACAACAAACTTCTTTGCCGATTTGCCACGCTCCAGTGGGCGTAGACGCATAATTTTTGGCCAGTTATTAGAAAGGGCCGAGGCTAACATGACTGCAACATTGCTTACATTTCAAAAATGCGAAAATTACAGGGCATTTTTCGATACGCCACGCCCCCAAGGAGGCTGAAAAATTATTTTTGGGGCATCGATAGAGGAGAACATTAGTAACTCAACCATCCAATTTTAAGCTTCTAGCTCTAAAACTGTAGGAGATATAAACTTTTGCGGTTTGCCACGCCCCCTGTGGGCGTAGATATATCTACCATAGCTTATTAGTCTTGGGTTGTCACCCGAGTATACATGCAAAATTTCAAGTCTCCAGTGTCAATAGTGTTCAAAATATAGCACAATTTGAAAAATCACTATATATTCAGGTCCGATTTGCCACGCCCCCAATGGGCGTAGATATATCCGCCATAGCTTTTTGAACTTGGGTTGTCACGCCAAGTATACATTTCAAATTCCAACTCTCTAGCTCATCATCTAGTATGATAACTTAACTATGGGCGGAAGAGTTTTCCGATTTGCCACGCCCCTAGTGGGCGGATCGGGAATATTTTTACACTTTATAATTCGGGGGCATATATGAGTATATGTTTAAAATTTCAAGTCTTTAGCTCTAATAGCGCCGAAAAATATTGCGTTCATACGGACAGACGGACGGACAGCAAGACGGACATTGCACAAACCCAATATACTTTTTCCCCTTCGGGAACAAAGTATAAGAAGTATCCAGCGGAATTTGAACCAAGGTCTTTTGAAAATAACATGTAATCGTTAGCTAACCTAAATAAGTTCACTGCTATAGCAACTTGTGACAAAACCTAAAATTCAATTTCAATTCTTGAATTGCACTTGGATGTGTACACACCAGTGTTGCCATCTTTTCGCCGAAAATGTCCTGTTGGACAGTTGACACAAAAAGAAGGATAAACAAGTAAGAAGGCTCTAGTCGAGACTGCTCGACTACGAAATCCCCTGAACCCTGCAAAAAAGTGATACTCTTCTTCTTTACGCACTTATAACCGCGCGCTCTGCTAACTGCGCAGTTGCTGCAGTGGCTTGGGGGTGGGTTGGGCTGAATTTTGGACGCTAATAACTCCATTTCTAAATGGACGATCTTCATGAAATTTTTAGAGTAGATCAAGAGTATCTAAATCTACCTATGTGCCAAATTGCAAATCTCTAGTATTTGAAATGCGTTTTTTCCAAATTGGGGGCGAAGGGGGCGTGGCAGCCAAAATCTAAAAACTACAAAATCTGCGTATCCATAATATCTATCTAAATATATAAAATAAAATATCTAAAAAAATAAAAATAAAAAAATTTTAACGAATTTTCGATTTTTATCGATAATTTGGAAATGGGATGAGTTATCGAAAAAACAAAATAAACTCGTATTGCGTAGCTAACATACGAGTGTTCATGTGAAATTTCAGCTCTCTAGCTTTTGTAGTTTCCGAAATCTCGACGGTCATACGGACGGACGGACAGACGGACAGGGCTCAATCAACTTATTTTTTTATGCTGATCAAGAATATATATACTTTATAGGGTCTGCGACGTCTCCTTTTGCCTGTTACATACATTTTCACAAAACCATTATACCCTGAATTCCCATTTTCAATGGGTTCAGGGTATAAAAAGGGACAAAATATTTTTGAAAAGGTCAAAAAAACGGATAACATTTTTTTCTATTTTGTATACCCTGAGCCCATTGAAAATGGAATTCAGGGTATAATGGTTTTGTTAAATGTATGTAACAGGCAGAAGGAGGCGTGGCAGACCCCATAAAGTATATACATATATTCTTGATCAGGGTGACGAGAAAAGTTGATATAGCCATGTCCGTCTGTCCGTCCGTATCTATGAACGCGTCGATTTTTGAAGATACAAAAGCTAGAGAGTTCATTCATTTTGTATTAGGTCCGTATATTGCACGCGCAGTACGTGTTTGTTTCAGAAATTCGAAATTCGAATTTATCGGGGACCAGTTATAACATTCTAGCTAATTCATCTTTAGAGTTAGAGTTTCCAAGTCTTCTGCATATATTTAATACAATTTCGGTTTTTGTCAGATTTTGGATTCCGGCCCCCACTTCGGCCCACCACTACCAAATGTGAAAAAAATTCATTTCAAATACTAGAGACATGGAGTTTGGTTTGGCATATATATATGAATATCGTAATCATAATCTGAATATATCAATACGATTGTCCATCTAGAAGCAGAATTATTAATCATCAAAGTTTTCTCATCAAAACCCATGCGACGCAGCAGCAAAGCAGCGAGGCAGCAAGCCGCCTGCAATGCTTACACACATACATGCTTACAAGCATAGATCAGCGTGTGTGTGTGCTCGTGTTTTTGCATGTATAGTTTCTTACGCGTGGAGAATCGAAACGAAGCATTCTTGGAATATTATTCGTTCGAAGAAGGGCTCAGGGGATTTCCACCTCAGCATTTGACCATGGCAACGACAGCAAAATGATAACAAATGCACCCTGGTTCGAAAAGTTTTTGTTTCCTGCTGAGTCTGTGTGGTTCTGAACTTCAATTCAGAAAGATACGACACTTTCTTTATCTCTCCATTCTAAAAGTGTATGTAATTGTTAACTAGTAAAATCAACCTAATTGCAAAATAGAATTTAACGTATCAATATGCAGCTTGACTTGGCTGAACTCCCTTTCCTCAGCATTTGACCACGTCAACGACAGCAAAGTGATAACAAATGCACCCAGGTCCGAAAAATTTTTGTTTCCTGCTGAGTCTGTGTGGTTCTGAGCTTCAGTCCAGGAAGATACGATACGATAGTTTTGTATTTAAACTGCACTTGCAGTATTTGCAAAATGCCTTATCAATATTTATTTTTTTAATGGGTCGTTTAACCGCGACACCCTAAATTTCAAAAAAACTTTAATGATCGATCGATAAATATATTTTCGACTACAGGACTACAGCACGATTGAGTAATATCACTAACCATACAGCACATAGACTGGACAAGTAGAACAAACTTTTTTCACGCACAAAAATATTAGCGAATTGCCGCACAACTTCGTATTTGTTCGGTTTGGGCAATTCGAGCTCGGGCAGTCAAAATATGAAACGACAAATTCATTGCGCTGCCAGCGGTCGACCGGGATGGTCATATTTTCATATGAACATTTTCTATGCGCTATTTTAATTTACTCTTTCTCTCTCTTTTTTCTCTCTCTATCTCACTCTATGCGAGCACAAGCCACTTGCCCACAAATATTGAAATTTGTTCGCGAGTGGCGATTCGCGACGATCCCGTCTGCCATTCTTAGTAAGAGTATGCCGAACTCTTAAACGGCTTTGCCATGCTCATGCAAAATTTTAGTGTTTTCGTAAAGATTTTTGGGAAGGGTATGAAAGCGCTGATGTGCATAAGCATTACTTTTTCGCGATGAGCATGCACACACACATTTACTGTGTCTTGCTACATGTATGAGCATTTATGTGACTGTGTGCGAAACTTTTGCTGCCTGTAGCAATTGCAGGGCCCAACACTTGCAGATAGTTGTTTTTGTATGCTTTAACCTTAGAATTGTGTGAACTGTCTTGGATTTGTTCGATCTTGTAGACTTTCAAATCCTCTTAGCCCATGCATATGAAATGTATGTTTATATGCATACATATGCATTTATTCTTATACATATTTAGTTTGTGTAGGCATTTATGTGCCTGTGTGCAATATTCTTTCTGCCTGTACCACTATTAGAACCCCAGCAGCTGATGTTCGTTCGGTTGGGTAGCTGATGTGAGCTTGCCTACGCACACACATTTAAACTACCCCCTATATGTGTAAGCATTTATGTGCTTGTGTGCAATATTCTTGCTGCCTGTAGCACTATTAGAACCCCAGCAGTTGATGTTCATTCGGTTGGGTAGCTGCGGTGAGTTTGCATACGCACACACATACACATTTACACTTCCTTGCTAAAAGTGGAAATAATTAAAGACAACGTGTATGCTGCGGGCTGTACTTACCCAGCTGTTCCAAAGTCTGCGAGACAGACACTTAAACGTGTTATTCGCTTTGTGGCGGCGTCGCGAAATATCCCGTTCGCCGACAGTGGTGCAAGAGAGGGGGGACAGTAGCGTCTTTTTTGGCTTTCCATCCCTTTTCCTCGACACAGGGCGGGAAAGCGTTGAACTTGTGCTTGTGTGTCACAATTGTCACACTTGCACAAATAATAACAATCAGGTGCACAGCTGTTAGTAGTGCTGGAAATCGCAGCGGACATTCTAACCTTTTTGAGTAACCTAACCATTTTGAGTAGTTTGGTCTTAGCAAAGACAACAACCTAACTTCTGAGGCGAAGTTACAGTAGCTAAAGTACTGCATACTTTTAGACGCAGTCTAAAGTAGTGCATACTTCCGGGCTCCTAGTGTCTCGAAGCTAAGCTGTGTTTTAAATTAGTGGGGTCACTAAATTCAAATTTTAGTAGCCATTGCCCACTACAGGCTACACGCTGCGGTAGTCGGAGCAGGTATGGAGGCCATGATGGAGGATGAGCTGCAAGCTTTCGCGCACCGCTCTTCGCTGCAGCGGTCACCGCAGCAACAACTGAGGGCGTTGCCGCAGCCGGTAGCACCGAGTCAGTCCCCAGTGGCTGTTTGCCAGGCACCGAAGTCCTTAAAGGAAGCGTTAGCTCAAATAGGAGTTACCTTAGAGGGCTTGTCTGCTTTATTTGGTGGTCAGCGGCATATAAATGCCTTAATGAGAGAGGAGTTGACCAAACTGGTCAATCTTCACAAGGCGGCCGAAAAGTTTTGCGACCGAACAGTTAAAAACTGTGAGGTGCAGACCACGCCGCCCAAGAAAGCAGTGGAGAAAGTCCAAAAAGTGAGCATTAGTGCTCAAACATGTAGCAATACCCCCAAGCGGATAAGGGAAGTAACCGCCGAAGTGAGGAAAACTCCCTCAAAAAAGTCGAGGCCCAACAGAAGCGTAACGGTAGACCCAATAGCACTTGGTGCTGCCGCTAGAAATGCAAATCAAGCAGCCCCACAGACTAGCAAGAGTAGCTGGACGGTCGTCAAGGGTCGCAAGCCCATACAAAAGCGGCCCAGAACTGATGCAATTGCGATCTCTGGCGTAGGCGGGTGCAGCTATGCGGACATGCTTCGCGTAGTTAAGAGTGACCCAAATTTAAAACATCTGAGCGGCGATGTTCAGGGGATCAGGAAGACAGCTAAGGGGGACCTCCTGTTGCAACTAAGCAGGAAGCCGGAGCATAGTGCAGAGGCTCTTCACGAGGCTGTAGGCAAGGCATTGGGCGACAGAGCGGTAGTTAAAACACTTACCGAAACGGCGCACATAAGAGATTCGTGATCTTGACGAACTAGCGAGCAAAGAGGAGATACTAGAGGCAATTAGGGTGGAGTTGAAAGATAGCTCACTCCCCATTGCGGTCATTAAATCGCTTCGGTCAGCTTACGGGGGACAGCAAAGAGCTACAGTTGCTCTCCCAGTTGGGAAAGCCAAAACTCTACTCGAGTTGTCCAAAATTAGGATAGGATGGTTAGTATGCCGTATCCGAGCCGTGGACCAGCCTAAACGCTGCTTCAAGTGCCTCGACTATGGTCATATAGCCGCTAACTGCGCTAGCGACTGTGACCTGAAGGGTGCCTGTTTCAGGTGTGGTGAGATGGGTCACAGTGCAAAAGCATGCACCAAGCCGCCCAAATGTAACCTCTGCGTCCGTAAAGGCGAAAAGCAGACGGACCATTCAGCAGGCAGCTTCAAGTGCCCATCCTACCGTGAAGCTGCGCGTAAAATGAAATGTTAAGGTTTCTTCAGCTTAACTTAAATCATTGTATAGCTGCGCAAGATCTACTGGAGCAGACTGTAAGAGAAAAATTTATAGACGTAGCCTTTCTCAGTGAACCTCATCACTGTAAGACCAGCTGTCCCAGAACGTGGGCAACAGACAGTACTGGCAAAGCAGCGCTATGGGCATGTGGCGGTTCAACGAATGTGCTTCTGATGTTAAGCCATTCAATGGATTCGTACGCGGCCGATACAGTAACTTATGGCTATACAGTTGCTACCTGGCCCCCAGCATGCAGCTCAGCGATTTCACAGCGACGATCGATGAGCTTGCCGTGGATGCTAGGGGTCGGAAGGCCATTATAGCAGGCGACTTCAATTCATGGGCGTTAGAATGGGGTAGCCACACAACTAATACCAGAGGCCGTATCCTTCTGGAGATCTTCGCGACATTAGATGTTGCACTGCTCAATACTGGCCAAGAGTACACCTTCAGTAGGGCTGGATAAGGATCAGTAATTGACATTACTTTTGTCACTTCATCCCTTTTTCGGGAAGCAACATGGAGTCATTGCGATAGTTATACGGGCAGCGATCATACGGCACTTCTGTTCACAATAGGGGAGCCACTTGCCAGGGCGCCAAACTTGTGGAGAGAATCGTATCAGCTGTATACTTTCAAGTGGCCATTCAGTCGCTGGGCACATCTGGCAATGCTGAGGCCAGAGCATGCCAAATGGTAGCCCAAATTCAGAGTGCCTGCAGTAGTAGCATGCTACGCCGCAAGCGGTTCATGCGTCAACAAACGCCTATGTATTGGTGGAATGCACAAATAGGTGACATTCGACGCAAATGCATCCAGGCGAGAAGAAGCTACCAACGCGCCCGTGGTAGGACCACATATGTAGAAAGGCAAATAGCATACCAGGCGACTAGAAGACAGTTGAAGAAGGCCATTCGGGCAAGCAAAAGAGAGTACTTTTTAGAATTGTGCGACTCAGCCGAATATGACCCTTGGGGCAGGGCATATAAGATAGTGGTTAAAAGACTATACGCAGGTAATCAAGTGCAGCCTATGGATCGTTTGGAGCTTAAATCGATTGTGGAAACACTGTTTCCAGAAAGATTAAGCTCCATTCATGCCCCTGAGACCATGTCTGCCGAGCAGGGCTCAACGAGCACTCAGATTGACTTAGTTACGGACGAGGAGATATTAGTAGCTCTCAGAGGTCTTAGACTTAACTCAGCCCCAGGGCCAGACGGGATCCCAAATCGTGCGCTAAAGCTAGCCCTCGCATTGCACCCAAGCGCGTTCGCGGAATTATACAACGAATGTATAATTCATGAGACATTCCCCGCAATATGGAAAATTCAGAACTTGGTATTGCTACCTAAGGCTGGCAAACCACCGGATGAGCCATCTTCATATAGACCAATTTGTCTCTTAGACACCGTGGGAAAGGTGTTCGAGAAACTGATTTGCTCTAGGCTGGAGAGTGCCATTGATAGCGCCGGAGGCCTTTCACCTAACCAATTTAGTTTCCGGAAGGCCCGTTCAACAGCAGATGCGCTTGATAAAGTTGTCGGCCTGGCAACTTCCGCCATCCAAGGCACCAGATGGAAGCACGGGACGAAGCACTACTGCATCATTGCGACTCTTGATGTGAAGAATGCCTTCAACACAGCTTCAACACAGTTGGGATATGATACTGGATGTGCCAATATAATATCCCTAAATATCTAAAAGAGATAGTGAGGAGCTACTTCAGAGGAAGAACACTAATATACAATACGAGTTAGTGTCCCCAAACTCATATAGTGTCAGCTGGAGTCCCCCAAGGTTCAGTGCTGGGGCCTCTCCTATGGAATATGATGTACGACGGCGTACTGCGCTTGGAACTACCAGCAAGTGCGCACACCATTGGCTTTGCTGATGATGTAGCAGTCGTCACCATAGGATAGGAGCTTAAAGATACTGAGGATATGTCCAGCGCAAGTATCAATCCCATACGAATCTGGTTGTCTGGAGCTGGACTAGAGCTAGCGGCGCACAAAACGGAAGTCGTCCTAGTCAGCAGTCGCAAGAGAGTGGAAACTGCCAATATAAAGATCGGCAGCGTTACCATCGCATCTAAGAGGGCGATAAAGTATCTTGGCGTCATGATAGACACGAGATTAACTTTCCGCGAGCAATTAGAATATGTGCATAAAAAAGCAGCTGATTCTTGTAGAGCTCTCTCAAGAATTATGCTCAACACGCGGGGACCAAGGCAACAACGACGCCTCCTCCTAACGAGCGTCATTAGGTCCGTCATCCTCTATGCTGCACCAATATGGTCAAGTGCGATGGCAACGCCGAGCTATAGCCGAGGCATTTGGGCCACATACAGACTGAGTGCAATCAGAGTCAGCTGCGCCTTTAGGACAGTCTCCGATGACGCGGCACTTGTTATTGCCGGTATGGTGCCACTGGAGGAATTGGTCGCCGAAGCTATGGAGCGGAACACGCACGAGCCTATACGGCGCGACGCTATCAGGGCGGACAGCATTGCGCGATGGCAAAGACGTTGGAATACCTCAACAAAAGGGCGCTGGACGCACACGCTCATCCCTGAGCTTGCACCATGGATAAACCGCAAGCACGGTGAGGTTAATTTTTATCTTACGCAGATTCTCTCGGGACATGGATGCTACCGGAGCTACTTGAAGCGCTTTGGCCACGAGGACACGGACGAATGCTCATGGTGTGGACGAGGACTGGTGGAAGATGCTAAACACGTCTTATTCGTGTGCGGACGCTTTCAAGAGGAGAGGCGTTGTCTGGAAGAGGCTGTGGGCCGCTCTATTAGAGCGGACAACATAGTCAACGCCATGCTGGAATCGGAGGCAGCTTGGAATCTCACAAGCACCTTCGCGGCCACAATTATGACAGAGCTCCGCCAAGTTGAGCTATCTTTAGTCGCCTCACCTAAATAATCTAGTATTATATAGAATAATTTTTGTTAATAAACGAATACAAAAAAAAAAAACACTTCCTTCCTATATGTGAAAGCATTTATGTGCCTGTGTGCGATACATTTGCTGCATGTAGCAATTCTAATTTCCCAGCGATTGCTGTGGGTACCTGTATATCTAGGCATTTCTTTAAAAGGGTTATATGTGACCTGAATTTGTGCAAGCATTTAAACAACTTGTCCCATTTTTGCATATAGGGTCAAATCAGGTACTATATATTAAAGAAGAAATGATAACTGATCACAAGCTGCTGATCAGCTGACCATCTGATCAGCTGTGAATTTATTTAGGTTTAGCGAAAGATTACATGTTATTTTCAGAAGACCTGGGTTCAAATACCGCTGGCAACTTTTTATTTATTAATCGATAACTTATAAATTTTATTTTTTAAATTCATTAATATTATTATATTTATGTTAAAATGCTTTCTGCCATCTTACCTATTGCTACTAAGCTATTATATGCATGAATTATGCAGTTGGCCACAACCAACTTCTTTGCCGATTTGCCACGCCCCGAGTGGGCGTAGATGCATAATTTTTGGCCAGTTATTAGAAAGGGCCGAGGCTAACATGACTGCAAAATTTGGTTGCTTACATTCCAAAAATTACAGGGTATTTTTCGATGTGCCACGCCCCCAAAGAGGCTGAAAAATTAGTAACTCAACCATCCAATTTTATAAAGATATAAACTTTTGCGGTTTGTCACGCCCCCTGTGGGCGTAGATATATCTACCATAGCTTATTGATCTTGGGTTGTCAACCCGAGTATACATGCAAAATTTCAAGTCTCTAGTGTCAATAGTGTTCAAAATATAGCACAATTTGAAAAATCACTATATATTCAGGTCCGATTTGCCACGCCCCCAATGGGCGTAGACATATAACTTTTTGATCGATCTTCTTAGAATCATAACATTAACTCACATGCAAATGCAAATGCACATGCAATTTCAGCGTTCTAGCTTTAACGGTGTAGAAGATACGTTTTTCCAGATTTGCCACGTCCCCAATGGGCGTAGATATATCCGCCATAGCTTTTTGAACTTGGGTTGTCACCCCGAGTATACATTCCAAATTGCAACTCTCTAGCTCATCATCTAGTATGATAACTTGACTATGGGCGCAAGAGTTTTCCGATTTGCCACGGCATAGTGGGCGCATCGGGAAAATTTTTACACTTTATAATTCGGGGGCATATATGAGTATATGTTTAAAATTTCAAGTCAAGACAGACGGACGGACAGCAAGACGGACATTGCACAAACCCAATATACTTTCTTCCCTCTGGGAACAAAGTATAAAAACCCGAGCAAATACGAAGTTGATCGGGTTCTAATGTCAAAAAATAAGTGTGCACATTAATTTGTTGCAGTTGTCCCTATGTGTTGTATGGTTCGTTCGGTTAATAAAACATAATACATGTATATTTTTGTTCTTTAGTGGAAAATATGTCTACATAACGAATGCATATTTTTGCATAAAAGGGTAAATTTTACCTGTATATTTAGGCATTTCTTTAAAAGGGTTATATGTGACCTGAATTTTCGCAAGCATTAGAACAACTTGTCCCATTTTTGCATATAGGGTCAAATCAGGTACTAAATATTAAAGAACAAATGATAACAGATCAACAGGTAATAAAAAATAATTGACCTCTCCTGCAATTCGAACCCAAAATCGTTAACTTAATTTCAAAGTTGAGGTAGGCACACGCCCAATATTCGAGACCCATGCACGAAACATGCAAATGCCCCAGGCAGAGCATTAATTCAAATGCCTATACAAGTGATTGTGATTATCACATCACAAACGTACACATACATATGTATGTGTGTGTGTAGACTCACATCAGCTACCACGATTGAGTAACGAACATCAACTGCTGCTGGGGGTTCTAAAAGTGCTCTACAGGCGGCAGCAAGAATATCGCACACAGGCACATAAATGCCTACACATATAGCGAGGAAGTGTAAATGTGTGTGCATACATCGCTACCCAACCGAACGAACATCAACTGCTGGGGGTTCTAATAGTGCATGCATCAAGAATATCAATCGCACACAAGCACATAAATGCTTACACATATAGCGAGGAAGTGTAAATGTGTGTGTGTATGGTCACACGGAAATAATATTCGTTATGCACATCAACACTTTCATACCCTTTCCACAAATAATCATAAAAACGCTAATACTTTGCATGAGCATGGCAGTGCCGTTTAAGAATTCGGTATACTCTTTGCTCAGAAGGGAACCAATAGGATCGCGAGTCGAGAAGAAATTTCAATTTTTGTGAAATGCTTGCTGTTTGTGCCAGTATACATATATTTTTGTGAGAAGAGAGCAGAGAGTAAAAAGCAGGGGCAGAAAGAGAAAGAGAGCAAGGGAAAGAGCGGCACATGCCAGGCCTTTTTGGAAAATCGACCGTCACCGTCGAGCGCTCGAAGCGGAATGATTTTGCCATCAGCAATTTTTCTCCCGACCCTAAAAGTAAAAACCCGAGCAAATACGAAGTTGGGGGGTTATAATGTCAAAAAATAAGTGTGCACATTAATTTGTTCCAGTTGTTCAGTCTATGTGTTGTATGGTTAGTGGTACAGATCGCAAAAGTATTGATAAGTCTTGCCGATCGCCACAATTTCTATCGATAATCGTTCCACGTTCATAACGTACTCACTTCACCCATTCATCGTAACTCAAAGCAACATTTTAAATAAATTTTGAAAATTAAAACAATTTCTGTTCGTTTTGTTTAAACTTTTATGAAACTTCTTAATATACAAAAAATACTATTTATATTATATTAATTATATATTAGTTTAATTCCTCTTCTTTTTGTTCTTTTGTTTATTAAGACACTATTTATTCTGTTGATAACTTCTTCATTTTTGTCTTCAACTTCCGTATTTCATGCTTTGAGCCACTTTCTGTCTCTGTAACGGATATTTCAGTCAGCTAATTCCTAATTATCATCCATGTCGGATCGTTCCAGCCGTGCGCAGCTGAGTGTACCCGCTTCGCGTTTGATTAAACGCAATTCTTCTGCACCTCCCATTCCGAGAAACTGCAAACCACCATATTGGCTTCACTCCGGCAGCACAACTCCAAGCCAAATCCGACGGGATCGGGTCAAGGTCCTTTGCGATAAGTTAGAACAGTAGTATGAAGCGTGTTCCAAACCGCTTAGCCAGGGGGCTGGTAGTGGCGAAGTTGAAGCCATGGATGCAAAATTCGACCTCTGTTATACTGTCTATGAGCGGTGTATCGCCCAATAAGGCAGGCAGATCGACGCCATTTCAAAAACGACTACACCGTCATCCCCGGTTTCCTCTCCTTTCGCCTCGCTTAGAGGCTGCCACCTTCCTTGACTCAAAAGTGTTCTATAGTGACTATTTCCGCTGGCCGACTTTCCGAGATATTTTTACGGCTACTTACATAAATAATTCAAGCTTGACTCAGGTAGAAAAGTTATTCCACCAGGTCACTAAAGAATCACGCTCGGCTCTCAGAGAGTTGCATGGCACAATAGTCGGCATAACACCATTCTCTATAGGGGCAACAGTCCTCTATGGCAACAGCCATAATTCCCAGTCCGAGTCAAGTTATGTCGAACACCCAAACGTATTTGGCTGCTAATACACAAATTGTCCTCCTCGGCACGGCGGTGGTCAATATATGCCACTTCTACCTATTCCTATCTATTCCGCCTGTGCTTTTTTCGACTCAAGGTCCGAAGTAACTTTCATTTCTGAGCGACTTTTTCGTGAGATCAAGTTGCCTTTCACATCCGCGAAAACGCAAGCTTCCAGCCTGAATTAAGCGAATACGCCCCATGCCAATAGCTTTGCAAATATATTGGTTCTCCGCTGAAACGGACATTGCGAATTAAAGCTTCTTCTCTAATTTTCGCAAAATTTGCCGGCGACCTCCTTTCGTCCCAAATTCCGCAACACTTGTTGAAATTTCTTCCGAATGTTCAGCTAGTTGATCCGGAGTTCTACAACAGTTTGTAAATTGATATTCTTACAGGTACGGATATCCATCAGTATATTATGCAGGGGTTTAATTTCCTCAAATATATGGACATCTACTATCTCCTCCTTCACAACTCAAGTTTTCTTCCCAGAAGACGCTAAACTTGAGCTTCCTGCAGTCCTGGATAGAGCACTTGGGCTCATATTGGAGGGCAATTCTGCCCGAGCAACCAAGAAAAATACCTTTAGCTCATCTGCCGTGGAAGCCATGCCCTCTTCGCCCGAATTTGAAAAAAAAAAACTCATTTAAAATACTAGTGACTTGTAAGTTGGTAAATAGACACATTTAACTGCTATTAATAAATTTGGAAAGTTTGATGAAGATCGTACATCTAAAAATGGATTTATAAGTGTCCAAAGTTCAGCCCAACCCACCCCAAGCTACGGCAGCAACTGCGCGGTTAGCGTTCGTAAAGAAGAAGAGTATTAGTTTTTTTTCAGGGTTCAGGGTATCTTGTAGTCTAGCCATCGCGATTAGAGCCTTCTTACTTGTTAAATAATTATTTCTAAAAAGCAAGTAAGAAAGCTCTACAGACCCGACTAGTCGGGGCTGCTTCACTACGAGATCCCTTGAACCCTGCGAAGAACTGATATATTCCAAGAATTCCGCGCTTCGTGTCTGTATACATAACAATCAAAACATGCACATACACATGTACGGAAACTCGCATTCGTTTATACGTAAAAGCACGCGCGTAACTATCTCTATTGAATTAGGACCAGTTTTCAAAATCTGACAAACATTTTTATTTTTATACCCTGAACATGGGAATTCAATGTATATGGTTTTGTGAAAATGTATGTAACAGGCAGAAGGAGACGTCGCAGACCCCATAAAGTATATATATTCTTGATCAGCAGAAACAAATAAGTTGATATAGCCCTGTCCGCGTGTATGAACGTCGATATTTCGGAAACTACAAAAGCTAGAGAGCTGAAATTTCACATGAACACTCGTATGTTAGTTACGCAGTACGAGCTTATTTTGTTTTTTCGATAACTCATCCAATTCACAATTCAATCGCAATTCTTCTTAAATGAACAATTTATATGCGTATGTTATAAATAGCATATGATCATTTCATAGTAAATAAATAAAATAACAATATATATATATATATATATATATATATATAAAAAATTAAAAGTTTAAATTTTCTATAAAAAAAGTGCGTGAATCATTCCCACACACCTAGTGCGCTTACCACTTACTTACCACCAGCGCCACTGCCCTGGCCTGAATTCCGTTAACTAAAGCCAAATAAGACACTGCTAGAGCGCCTTCTGATAAAACTAAAGTAACGATCAAAAAATGTACAATCCAATCGCATTTCATAGAATATTTTAACATACAGGGTGACGAGAAAAGTTGATATAGGCATGTCCGTCTGTCCGTAGGTTTGAAGATATAAGAGCTAGAGTGATCATTTTTTTTTTGTGTTAGGTCCGTATATTGCACGCGCAGTACGAGTTTGTTTCAGAAATTCGATAACTTTTATATTTCCAAAGTTATCGATAAAAACAATTTATAAAATGAGGAATTTCCCTCGCAACATTATTAATTTTGTCATTTGTTCTTTCCATTTAATTTCTTTTAAACCTCAAATGAGCAAAAAAGCATGCACTTATATAGATGCTGTTGACTCAGCACAAGCCCAATTTGTAAATGGCTGGTTATGGGAAAACCTGATGCTTACTAAATCTGCTGGCCTTACAGAGCGGGTAGTGGTGGCTTTGTCGTTTCTTGTCCAACTTGCTTGGACAAACAAATTCATTTTTCCAAGATGTATAATGCTTTGAGGGATCATTTTTTTCAACTGAGTAATATTTCTATGCAGCTATCCAGTGACTTGGTAGCTGCTGAAGATATATTATACGAATATATTTTCGATAGCCCTCAATCTCAATCTGAGATTCTTTCTTTTTTGGTACCTCCTTCTGTACTAATATCATCACCCAAACTTGCTTGATCCTCCTTCACCTTGTGTTTCTGTACTGTTTTCATAACCTAAATCGCTTTGTGTTCCCTCGCTTTGTCCTGAGGCTACGGCCTTATCTGTTGATGCTCTCCCTGTTCAAAAATTAGATTCTCCTCCAAATGTTGTTCAAACAGAGAATATTAGTACGTCACCCAATTACTGTCCCCAATGGTATTACTGTCCTTTTTTTTGTGTTGTCGCTCCTCGAAAGCATATTTTTTATCTATTTCTTCGTTTAAAATAATTGTACCGGTTGAATATTTCACAACTATATGTGACCCCAAATTTTGGCCACCATATATAGTTGTGAATGAACTCAAACCAAAGAATCGTAACAGTTCAACACCTACCTTCGGTGCGATCCTCATCAAAAATTATACCAGGTGTCCCTGATAAATAAAAATGTACTGGGTATAAATTCTAAGCTTAAAAGCATATTCATGAATAGTTTCAGTTCTCTATATCATACCATTGCTTTAAGTGAAACGTGGTTAAGTCATAGGTTAAGCCATAGCACTAACCATACAACACATAGACTGGAACAAACGATTGTGCACACTTATTTTTATACCCTGAACCCATTGAAAATGGGAATTCCGTATGAACGTCGAGATTTCGGAAACTACAAAAGCTAGAGAGCTGAAATTCACATCAACACTCGTATGTTAGTTACACAGTACGAGTTTATTTTGTTTTTTCGAGAACTCATGCCGTTTCCAAATTATCGATAAGAAATCGAAAATTTGTTTAAATTTTTTAGGTTTTTTGGGCATAACTTCTACACCGTTTTAGCTAAAGACTTCAAATTTGTATAGTTAGATACATATTATGGATACGCAGATTATGTGATTTTCAGTTTTTTTATTCCACGCCCCCTTCGCCCACAATTTGAAAAACGCATTTCAAATACTAGAAACTTGCAATTTAGCACATAGATACATTTGGATACTCTTAATCTACTCTGAAAATTTCATAAAGATCGTCCATCTAGAAATGGAGTTATAAGCGTCCAAAATTCAGCCCAACCCACCCGCAAGCCACGGCAGCAACTGCCCAGTTAGCAGAGCACGCGATCATAAGTGCGTAAAGAAGAAGAGTATCACTTTTTTTTCAGGGTTTCTCGTAGTTGAGCCGCCTCGACTAGAGCCTTCTTACTTGTTTGACATTGTATACCACCCAACTTCGTTTGGTCGTTAGGTTCGGGACACGAAAATTGTTTATGGCAAAATCATTCCGCTTCGAGCGCTCGACGGTGACGGTTGAGATTCCAAAATAGTTCACCCAATTCAAAGTTGACGTAGGCACACGCCCATATTTGAGACCCATGCACGAAACATGCAAATGCCCCAGGTAGAGCATTCATGCAAATGCCTATACAAGTGATACTCGACGACTGTGATTAATACATCACAGACGTACACATATGTATGGGTGTGTGTGTAGGCTCACAATATCTACCAACAGCAATAGCTGTGAAATTAGAATTGCTACATGCAGCAAGTGTATCGCACACAGGCACATAAATGCTTGTATATGTGTATATAGCGAGGAAGTGTAAATGTGTATGTGTGTGTGTGCGTATGCAAGCTCACAATCAGTGCTGCCAGAATCTCCTAAGCAAAAATTGCTAGATTTGGAAAAAAAAGTGTCTTAAAATAGCTTGCCAAAAAAAAAAATTGCTAAACCATTCAAATTTTCATATTTAACAAATACCAAATTTTTTCCACACTAATGTTAGTAGATTCATCTAGCAGAAGACTAAAAGCCGAGCTTCCAATGTCGTTCCGCAAATCGTCTATGAAATGCATTGCCAATACATTTTTAAAAATGTAGGTGCACTTTTTTTTGGCTTAATTTTTTATTTGCAGCAGCTTTGCAAGCGGAAAATTCGCTAACACAATTTTGATAGGTGATCAACTGTGGCAATCGCCGTATGCTGAGCAATATGCAAGGATAATGCTGCTTCCTGCTCCACGGTTTTGGTTGATTTTCTAACAAAAGGCAACTTATTCTTTTGGGTACATGCGCCCATCACAGTCACATGTTTTTTTGACGCACTCTGGTGGCGGATGTCAAAAAGCTGAGCGTCAATAATTGATTTGCAAAACGCACAAAAAGCTCGTGTTTGATCAGTGCAATCCTTACGAATCCATTGCTTGAACTCGTCATCTTGCAGCCAGGCATCACGAAAACTTTGCCTATAAACTTTCGGCATCTTGTTCTTGTTCACCAATCACATTTAAAGAGTTAACGAACAACATAACTAGTTCATATAATCGAACAACTTGGTTAATACAAGTTCCGATATCTTAATCGTAAAAAAAGGCATACAAAATGCAAAAACACTAAAGAAAAATATAAGAATTGCTAGTTTTATAATAAAGTTGCTGAAATTGCTAAAAAATAATAATTAAGCATTTACAAAATACAAGTTGCAAATTTTTTTAAAAGTGGCCAGATCTAGCCACTAAATTGCCAAACTGAGCAGCAGTGCTGCCAACATTTCATTGCATGAAAACGCTAAATCAGCCTTTGAAAAAAGCTAGAAATAGCTAGAAATGTTTCTTCGTAGCTAAAGAAAAACGTTAGAATATCATTATTTTTCGGTTTATTTCAATATTTTATAAGATTTCATCAATGACTTCATCTTCATCATTATGGTTTATGTAGGTTTCATTGGTCCCTATCTTTCTCAAACATGCTGCTGGTAATTTTTAATCGTGACAGCATTTTTCTTGGAGGCGTAGTCCGTATCTACAATATGATATGATGATTGTAATTGATAATTTTATAAAATATTACACAGCAATCCCAAATGGCCTACAGGTTTGATTGAACAATGTATAATAATACAAACACAGTCCTGGTTCTTGATCGCAAGTTTTCAATGGCATTGAAGAAACAGATGGTAGTTTGTAAAGCTGTTCAAAAGTCGCTGAAGCTGACTTGTATCACTAACCATACAACACATAGACTGGACAACTGGAACAAATTAATGTGCACACTTATTTTTTGACTTTAGAACCCCTCTAGCTTCGTATTTGCTCGGGTTTTTACTTTTAGGGTCATTCCGCTTCGAGCGCTCGACGGTGACGGTCGATTTTCCAAAAATGCCTGACATGTGCCGCTCTTTCCCTTACTCTCTTTCTCTTTCTGCCCCATGCTTTTTACTCTCTGCTCTCTTCTCACAAAAATATATGTATGCTGGCACAAACAGCAAGCAGCTCACAAAAATTGAAATTTCTTATCGACTCGCGAGTCGCGATCCCATTGGTTCCCTTCTGAGCGAAGAGTATACCGAATTCTTAAACTGCTTTGCCATGCTCATGCAAAATGTTAGCGTTTTTATGATTATTTGTGGAAAGGGTATGAAAGTGTTGATGTGCATAACGAATATTATTTCCGTATGACCATACACACACACATTTACACTTCCTCGCTATATGTTTTTTTTTTTTTTTTGTATTCGTTTATTAACAAAAATTTATACTATATAATACTAGATAATTTAGATGTGGCGACTAAAGATAGCGCAAGATGCTTGCGGTACGGCCGTGAAGCATTGCTTCGCAAGCGCTTTGCACTATCTTAGGCTGGGACACCTCGACTTCTTATCCGCTCAACTCGGCGGAGCTCCGTCATAATTGTGGCCGCGAAGGTGATTGTAAGATTCCAAGCTGCCTCCGATTCCAGCATGGCATTGACTTTGTTGTCCGCTCTAATAGAGCGGCCCACAGCCTCTTCCAGACAACGCCTCTCCTCTTGGAAGCGTCCGCACTCAAATAAGACGTGTTTGGCATCTTCCACCAGTCCTCGTCCACACCAGGAGCATTCGTCCGTGTCCTCGTGGCCAAAGCGCTTCAAGTAGCTCCGGAAGCATCCATGTCCCGAGAGAATCTGCGTAAGATAAAAATTAACCTCACCGTGCTTGCGGTTTATCCATGGTGCAAGCTCAGGGATGAGCGTGTGCGTCCAGCGCCCTTTTGTTGAGGTATTCCATCGTCTTTGCCATCGCGCAATGCTGTCCGCCCTGATAACGTCGCGCTGTATAGGCTCGTGCGTGTTCCGCTCCACGGCTTCGGCGACCAATTCCTCCAGTGGCACCATACCGGCAATAACAAGTGCCGCGTCATCGGAGACTGTCCTAAAGGCGCAGCTGACTCTGATTGCGCTCAGTCTGTAAGTGGCACAAATGCCTCGGCTATAGCTCGGCGTTGCCATCGCACTTGACCATATTGGTGCAGCATAGAGGATGACGGACCTAATGACGCTCGTTAGGAGGAGGCGTCGTTGTTGCCTTGGTCCCCGCGTGTTGAGCATAATTCTTGAGAGAGCTCTACAAGAATCAGCTGCTTTTTTATGCACATATTCTAAGTGCTCGCGGAAAGTTAATCTCGTGTCTATCATGACGCCAAGATACTTTATCGCCCTCTTAGATGCGATGGTAACGCTGCCGATCTTTATATTGGCAGTTTCCACTCTCTTGCGACTGCTGACTAGGACGACTTCCGTTTTGTGCGCTGCTAGCTCTAGTCCAGCTCCAGACAACCAGCTTCGTATGCGATTGATACTTGCGCTGGACATATCCTCAGTATCTTTAAGCTCCTATCCTATGGTGACGACTGCTACATCATCAGCAAAGCCAATGGTGTGCGCACTTGCTCTTCGGCCCATGGGCTGGGTCGGGTTGGGTGCAAAATTTCGGCCCATGCCCACCTCTAGTTTAAAGCCAAAATATGCTTTATGAAATTTGAAATAAGCTAGATTTCAAGCTATAAGCATTTTAACCACTTTCTAAGCTATTCCATTTTGAAATACGCCAGATCTAGCTTAAAATATGCTAAAATGGCAAAGGAATATTGGGCGTGTGCCGCCTACCTCAACTTTGAATTAAGTGAACGATTTTGGGTTCGAATTGCAGGAGAGGTCAATTATTTTTTATTACCTGTTGATCTGTTATCATTTGTTCTTTAATATTTAGTACCTGATTTGACCCTATATGCAAAAAAGGGACAAGTTGTTCAAATGATTGCGCAAATTCAGGTCCCATATAACCCTTTTAAAGAAATGCCTAGATATACAGGTAAAATTGGCCCTTTTATGCAAAAATATGCATCCGCTATGTAGACATATTTTCCACTAAAGAACAAAAATATACATGTATTATGTTTTATTAATATTCGAACCCATGCACGAAACATGCAAATGCCCCAGGCAGATCATTCATTCAAATGCCTATACAAGTGATACTCGGCGATTGTGATTATCACATCACAAACGTACACATATGTATGTATGTATGTGTGTGTGTAGACTCACATCAGCTACCACACAGCAATCGCTGGGAAATTAGAATTGCTACATGCAGCAAGTGTATCGCACACAGGCACATAAATGCTTACACATATAGCAAGGAAGTGTAAATGTATGTGTGTATGGTCATACGGAAATAATATTCGTTATGCACATCAACACTTTCATACCCTTTCCACAAATAATCATAAAAACGCTAACATTTTGCATGAGCATGGCAAAGCAGTTTAAGAATTCGGTATACTCTTCGCTCAGAAGGGAACCAATGGGATCGCGTCGAGAAGAAATTTCAATTTTTGTGAGCTGCTTGCTGTTTGTGTCAGCATACATATATTTTTGTGAGAAGAGAGCAGAGAGTAAAAAGCATGGGGCAGAAAGAGAAAGAGAGCAAGGGAAAGAGCGGCACACGTCAGGCATTTTTGGAAAATCGACCGTCAGCGTCGAGCGCTCGAAGCGGAATGATTTTGCCATCAGCAATTTTTTCTCCCGACCCTAAAAGTAAAAACCCGAGCAAATACAAAGCTAGAGGGGTTCTAAAGTCAAAAAATAAGTGTGCACATTAATTTGTTCCAGTTGTCCAGTCTATGTGTTGTATGATTAGTGCTTGTTTTTAGCAGTCTTGGGATGTGCGTGCAAGTCTGAAAACTTGGCCAGTAATGCCAGATTTGCAGTATTTGCAATGACATTTGCCCTCATCAGCTGCATCTAAAGTCAACCAATTTTTTGCTTATAAATTTTTGGCATTATGAACTTCCGCCACTAACCATACAACACATAGACTGGACAACTAGAACAAACTTTTTTCACGAACCAGATTTTGATTTCGCGTCCTAATCATCTTCGTATTTGCTCGGCTCTGTCATTTGCTGCTCGGGCAGCGAAAATATCATAGTTGATATTCAGTTCGCTGCCAGCGCTCGAACGAAATGATTCTATTCTCATATGAAGCATCACTGTGTGCTATTCTTTCTTTATTCACTCTCTCACTCACTCTCTCTATGCCTCTCATATATATATATGTATGCAGGCACAAGCCAGCAGCACACAAAAATTGAAATTTGTCCGCGAGTTGCGATTCGCAACGATCCCATCTTCCCTTCTGAGTAAGAGTATGCCGAACTCTTAAACGGCTTTGCCATGCTCATGCAAAATTTTAGTGTTTTCGTGATTATTTTTGGGAAGGGTATGAAAGCGTGATGTACATAAGCATTACTTTTTCGCAACGCATGCTGCACACACACAATTACTGTGTGTTGCTTCATGTATGAGCATTTATGTGACTGTGTGCGAAACTTTTGCTGCCTGTAGCAATTGCAGGGCGCTTGGGAACAGTTTTAACTTCTGTTATCCTATGCTACCCTTTCCTTTTCGCTCTCGCTGAAAGCTGTTATTACGTTTTGAAAGTTTTATGGAGATAGTCAATCTACAACAGGAAAGTATTTATACAATAATTCGTTGCGTCGACTACGCAGCTAGTAGGGCATGTACTTCAAAAAATTGAATTGAAAAAAATTTATACATATGTAAGTCTGATAATATAATAATAATAGTGATAATACAATAGTAAAGCTCTAAACGATATTTTAATTCAGGATAGGAAATAGAAGCTGGATTTTGATCGAATGGCCAGACGCCGTCATACAATCATTTTTAGAAGTAGATAGCAGCTCACAATCAGAAATTAACAAAGCTACAAAATGCAAAAGGAAAACAATATGATGTCAGAGAACTGTCAGTTTGTCGGTCCATACCGCTTGGAGAAGACACTTGGCAAAGGACAAACGGGTAAGTAGGTACAAAAAATCTATTTGTCATATAGAAAATAATTGTTTTGCTCTAATTTTAATAGGTCTTGTCAAATTGGGTGTTCATTGTGTGATTGGGAAGAAAGTTGCAATTAAAATAATAAATCGTGAAAAACTCAGCGAATCTGTGCTTATGAAGGTAAGGAAACAAAAAGGAAATTCCATTGATTGAAGCAGTCGATTAAAAATGTATATCTAATCAGTATACCTTGCACCCAATGATATAATGGTATTTTGAAAATAATTGAATATTTTGAAAATAATTAGAGTATATTGTTTTTTTTTTATACCTTGAGCCCATTGAAAATGGGAAATCAGGGTATAATGATTTTGTTAAATGTATGTAACAGGCAGAAGGAAGCGTGGCAGACCCCATAAATATATATATATGTATAATCTTGATCAGCATAAAAAATAAGTTGATCTAGCCCTGTCCGTCTGAATGAACGTCGAGATTTCGCAAACTACAAAAGCTAGAGAGCTGAAATTTCACATTAACACTAGTAAATTAGTTGCGCATAGGGTTGTTGAAAATATATCAAAATATCGATATATCGATATATGGGCAATTCTCCAGAAAAGTCAACCACAGCCGAAAAATTCAAAGTCAATAAATGTATTGTCTTATAACATTTTTTTATAGAGAATATATTAAATTTAACTAATATAAACTAATTTTTTATATATTCATAACCCATCTCGAAATATTGACACCCAAAGCTGAACAAGTGCAGAAGTTCTGGTTTGAGCATTTCTGTTGTACATTTTGATTTTATTTATGTTCTTATAGACATAGACATAGACACTATGCAACAAAACAATTTTTTTTTATCTTCGTGTACCTTTAAATAGTAAGAGAAAAATGTAAAAGGAACGATGCAATAACCTAAACGGTAAATTTTTTCGTTTGTTTCACTGTATATTTCGATGTCACGTTCGACACCGAAAAATAGGTTTTGTTATCAGTAAATCAAATGTATATGAGCAACAAACAGCAAAATTTAGTTGTAAACACAGTTTTCAATTGCGAATTCATTAAAAAAAAAATTAAACGAATATATCAATCCGTTCAATATATATATAAAATTTAAAGTGTGTAGCGTTCGACACCATAAAAAGGTAAAGAAAAATTTTAGATAAACTAAAGTGAATTTGCATCCCAGGCTATGAATATTGAAATTAAAAATATAATTATTGATTATAGATGAGTACAAGAACAGCGAAAAATGCAAACGATGGAGAGAGAAAGTAAAGAATGAGGAGAACTATAAATTGAAAAACATTGAAGGAATGCAGAGTGTTAGACAAAAGTGGAGATGGCTGGATAATGAACATGAAAGTCTGATCGAAAAGAGACGAAAACTGGATCGTGTACGACAACAAAATAGACGACAAAAACTAAAAGAAAAAAAATGTAGTCAAATTTGAACGACAGAATCCAAACTATCCTTACAAATGTAAACAAAGCTTGACCAAAGCAGTTAAAAAAGTAGAAACTGCGATGCCTAACGAACATATTTTTGTTTTTCTGAATATTTTTTTACTTTGTTCCCAAAGGGAAGAAAGTATATTGGGTTTGTGCAATGTCCGTCTTGCTGTCCGTCCGTCTGTCCGTCTGTCTGTCCGTCCGTCCGTCTGTCCGTCCGTCCGTCCGTCCGTCTGTCAGTCTGTCCGTCTGTCTGTATGAACGCAATATTTTTCGGCGCTATTAGAGCTAGAGACTTGAAATTTTAAACATATACTCATATATGCTCCCGAATTATAAAGTGTAAAAATTTTCCCGATCCGCCCACTAGGGGCGTGGCAAATCGGAAAACTCTTCCGCCCATAGTCAAATTATCATACTAGATGATGAGCTAGAGAGTTGCAATTTGAAATGTATACTCGGGGTGATAACCCAAGTTCAATAAGCTATGGCGGATATATCTACGCCCATTGGCGGCGTGGCAAATCGGGAAATACGTATCTTCTACACCGTTAAAGCTAGAACGCTGAAATTTTGCATGTGAGTTAATGTTATGATTCTAAGAAGATCGATCAAAAAGTTTTATGTCTACACCCATTGGGGGCGTGGCAAATCGGACCTGAATATATAGTGATTTTTCAAATTGTGCTATATTTTGAACACTATTGATACTAGAGACTTGAAATTTTGCATGTATACTCGGGTTGACAACCCAAGACTAATAAGCTATGATAGATATATCTACGCCCACAGGGGGCGTGGCAAACCGCAAAAGTTTATATCTCCTACAGTTTTAGAGCTAGAAGCTTGAAAATTAGATGGTTGAGTTACTAATGTTCTCCTCTATCGATGCCCCAAAAATAAATTTTCAGCCCCTTTGGGGGCGTGGCATATCGAAAAATACCCTGTAATTTTCGCATTTTTGGAATGTAAGCAACCAAATTTTGCAGTCATGTTAGCCTCGGCCCTTTCTATGAACTGGCAAAAAATTATGCGTCTACGCCCACTGGGGGCGTGGCAAATCGGCAAAGAAGTTTGTTGTGGCCAACTGCATAATTCATGCATATAATAGCTTAGTAGCAATTGCTAAGATGGCAAAATGCATTTTAACATAAATATAATAATATTAATGAATTTAAAAAATAAAATTGATAAGTTTTTGATTAGTAAATAAAAAGTTTCCAGCGGGATTCGAACCTAGGTCTTTTGAAAACAACATGTAATCGTTAGCTAAACCTAAATAAATTCACAGCTGATCAGCTGACCAGCTGATCAGCAGCTTGTGACGTCACAAAACAATACAATGGCAATTCTTGCAATATGTATACACTTTTGGATGTGTATACACGTACACATGCATACATACATATATGCATGCATAGAAAAACTGCCTGCCACACAGCGTCGCAAATCGGAAAGCATAAAGCAGTTTTAGTTTTTACTTAAATGCACAATTCATATGCGTATGTTTATAAATGATTATCAATTGGCAGCAAGCATTTTATAATAAATATACAAATATTAAAAAAATAAAAAATAAATAATTTTTGAAAAAAATAAGGTTTTCTGCGGGATTCGAACTCACGCACCCAAGTATAGCCTGCATAACGCTTGCCACCAGCGCCGCTGCCCTTATATGAGCTTTGTTAACTAAAACCAAATAAGGCATTGCTAGAGCGTCTCTGACAAAACTAAAGTAATGATCGAAAAATTCCCAATTCAGTCACAATTCTTAGAATATTCTGGCATGCAAACTTATTGAAAATCATTTCTAATTCTTTTATTCATGCTCAATTACATAAAAAGTAAAAAAAAAGAAAACAGTATCGTGGAAAAAATGTCACGTTCGACACGTCACGTTCGACCCTGATTAAAACTAAAAAATAAAATAAACTACTTAATATTTTGGAATCAAATAAAAAACATTATTAAGATGTGTCAATTTCTGATAATTTAAAATTAATTATAATAATTTATCACTTAAGGTTTCGGTAAAATCTGCGATTGAATGGTTCATTTCAAAATCAACTTCCACTTTTTGTCACGTTCGATCCGCTTGGTTTTTTGTAATTATCTTGAAAATTAATACTTTCTGAAAATCACCCTTAGCACCAATTATAGTGCTAATCAAGAGCTATAAGATCCACTATTTGTCAGAATAAAAAATAGTTTTGGCATTAGTTTTTTTTACTTTAAATGTGTACGAAATGTCACATTCGACACTGGAGAATTGCCCATATATATTTTTTTCAAAATATATTTATATAGGAATATTTTTTTCCCCGAACTATCGAATATTTTTGTGATATATTTGATATTTTTGATATATTTGCGTTGGTGAAAACGCATTACTCTGATTTGTAAAAATCGAACAGCCAAATGTAATTTGTGCCTTAAAGTAATAAAAACAAATAGTAACACATCAAATATGGCATCGCATATAAAAAACAAGCATGATGATGCATTTAGATGACCACGGTGATAGCTTCGAAAACGACCACAATAGGTCAATATTAAAAGTACACATTGTGGAAGAGGGAACTTGAGATGTAACGCAGCTTGCCACAACAAACTAATTGGGAAAGCAATCCGATAATTTTTTGGAATTCTCATAAGGCCACTATGCCAGTACTATCGAAGATCGCATTACGATCAGCCCCTGGTAGCTAAGTCCCTTTGGAGCTACTTGCTTCGAAAAGTTGATATAGCCATGTCCGTCTGTCCGTCTGTCCGTATGTTTGAACGCGTCGATTTCCGAAGATACAAAAGCTAGAGAGTTCATTCTTTTTGTGATAGGTCCGTATATTGCACGCGCAGTACGAGTTTGTTTCAGAAATTCGATAATTTGTATATATGCAAAGTTATAAAATTCTAGCTAATTCATCTTTAGAGTTAGAGTCTTCGAGTCTTCTGCATATATATAGAAACTAATTTAATACAATTTCGGTTTTTGTCAGATTTTGGATTCCGGTCCCCAGTTCGCCCCACCACCCCAAATGTGAAAAAAATTCATTTCAAATACTAGAGACATGCAGTTTGGTTTAGCATATAGATATGAATATCATAATCATAATCTGAAGATATCAATACGATTGTCCCTCTAGAAACAGAATTATTAATCATCAAAGTTTTCTCATCAAAACCCATGCGACGCAGCAACAAAGGCAGCGAGACAGCAAGACGTCTCCAATGCTTACACACATACGGGCGTACAAGTGTAGATCAGCGTGTGTGTGTGCTCGTGTTTTTGCATGTAGAGTTTCTTACGTGTGGAGAATCGAAACGAAGTGTTCTTGGAATATTATTAGTTCGAAGAAGGGCTCGGGGGGTTTCTTAGTCGAGCAGTTTCGACTACAGATTTCTGAATTGTTTCTTTTCTAGCAACGCTTTAAAGTGGGTTGATGTGTTTATTTTATTTATTTATTCTATTTATTATACCCTGAACCCATTGAAAATGGGAATTCAGGGTATAATGGTTTTGTGAAATGTATGTAACAGGCAGAAGGAGACGTCGCAGACCCTATAAAGTATATATATTCTTGATCAGCATAAAAAATAAGTTGATTGAGCCCTGTCCGTCTGTCCGTCCGTCCGTCCGTATGAACGTCGAGATTTCGGAAACGGACGGACAGTCGGACAGGGCTAGATCAACTTATTTTTTTTATGCTGATCAAGAATATATATACTTTATGGGGTCTGCGACTTCTCCTTCTGCCTGTTACACAATTTTTCACAAAACCATTATACCCTGAATTCCCATTTTCAATGGGTTCAGGGTATAAAAAGGATATATAAAAAAAAATTCAGAGTGAGATGAGGAGAGTGAAATGAGATAGGTAGCGAAAACAAAAAACTATGTTCACATCCGGGCATTTGGATTAAGTTCCCTAAGATAAGCTGAAAGCAATGATTTTATTAGCGGAAGAGAGAGCTCTAAGAAGAATACGTGATAATATTTATTATAGTAACACATAAAACATGGAAAGCAGAATGTAAAGAATAATCAGTGGTGCAATGTGGTCAATGTAACGGACGATATCTTCTAGTAGTTCGGGAAGGAACAGCGAAATGCAGCCGCATTAACAGGCTGGGCGAATTAATATTACCATGAATCAAATTATGAAGGAAAGCAATACCTAAAATTGTCCTGCGATTCATTAATGATGGCAGATCAATGAGAAGAAGCCTACTATGATAAGAAGGCAAACGTAAATCACTGTTCCAATTTAGATCCCTTAAGGCAAAGAGTAGAAACTGTTTCTGGACCGATTCTATGCGATCCCTATACAGTTTATGTTGCGGAGATCAAATAACAGAACCATACTCTAAGATAGGACGAACAAGTGAAATATATAACTGCTTGGTAACAAAAGGATCATTAAATTCCTTAGACCATCGTTTAATAAAGCCAAGCACACATTTGATTTCAATTGTGATGGCAGAAATATGCAGATTCAAATTAAGTTTAGTGTCAAAGAGAACAGTACGACAGAAGGTCATTGTCATACAGTTGGAGCAATTTAAATGTAATTGATTAACCTCACACCAACCTTGAAATGCATTAAGGTCATCTTGAAGATGTACATGCTCAATTGAGTTAGAATATGAAAAGCAAAGTTTTACATCATCTGCATACATAAGTATCTTTGAATGAGAAATACAACTAGGAAGGTTATTTATAAAAAGAGTAACGGCCTTAAATAACTACTCTGTGGAACACCTGACGTAACAAAGATCAGTTTTGAAATTGAACTTCTCAGAGAAACTCTCAGGGTTCTTTAAGTATGATGATATCCATGATAAAAGTTTAGGAGAAAATCCTAAGCGATCCAGCTTTAAAATTAACAAATGATGGTGAACTGAGCCAAATGCTTTACTGAAGTCCGTACAAATAACATCAGTTTGCATTCTATTCGAAAATCTATCATTAACTAGGGAAGTGAATTCTAATAAATTCGTGTTTCAATGACGATGTTATTATTTTTATACTTTGTTCCCGAAGGGGAAAAAGTATATTGGGTTTGTGCAATGTCCGTCTTGCTGTCCGTCCGTCTGTCCGTCTGTCCGTATGAACGCAATATTTTTCGGCGCTATTAGAGCTAGAGACTTGAAATTTTAAACATATACTCATATATGTTCCCGAATTATAAAGTGTAAAAATTTTCCCGATCCGCCCACTAGGGGCGTGGCAAATCGGAAAACTCTTCCGCCCATAGTTAAGTTATCATACTAGATGATGACCTAGAGAGTTGCAATTTGAAATGTATACTCGGGGTGACAACCCAAGTTCAAAAAGCTATGGCGGATATATCTACGCCCATTGGGGGCGTGGCAAATCGGGAAATACGTATCTTTTACACCGTTAAAGCTAGAACGCTGAAATTTTGCATGTGAGTTAATGTTATGATTCTAAGAAGATCGATTAAAAAGTTTTATGTCTACGCCCATTGGGGGCGTGGCAAATCGGACCTGAATTATAGTGATTTTTTAAATTGTGCTATATTTTGAACACTATTGACACTAGAGACTTGAAATTTTGCATGTGTACTCGGGTTGACAACCCAAGACTAATAAGCTATGGTAGATATATCTACGCCCACAGGGGGCGTGGCAAACCGCAAAAGTTTATATCTCCTACAGTTTTAGAGCTAGAAGCTTGAAAATTGGATGGTTGAGTTACTAATGTTCTCCTCTATCGATCCCCCAAAAATAATTTTCAGCCTCTTTGGGGGCGTGGCATATCGAAAAATACCCTGTAATTTTCGCATTTTTGGAATGTAAGCAACCAAATTTTGCAGGCATGTTAGCCTCGGCCCTTTCTAAGAACTGGCAAAAAATTATGCGTCTACGCCCCCTGGGGGCGTGGCAAATCGTCAAAGAAGTTTGTTGTGGCCAACTGCATAATTCATGCATACAATAGCTTAGTAGTAATTGCTAAGATGGCAAAAAGCATTTTAACATAAATATAATAATATTAATGAATTTTAAAAATAAAATTCATAAGTTTTTGATTAATAAATAAAAAGTTTCCAGCGGGATTCGAACCTGGGTCTTTTGAAAACAACATGTAATCGTTAGCTAAACCTAAATAAATTCACAGCTGATCAGCTGACCAGCTGATCAGCAGCTTGTGACGTCACAAAACAATACAATGGCAATTCTTGCAATATGTATACACTTTTGGATGTGTATACACGTACACATGCATACATACATATATGCATGCATAGAAAAACTGCCTGCCACACAGCGTCGCAAATCGGAAAGCATAAAGCAGTTTTAGTTTTTACTTAAATGCACAATTCATATGCGTATGTTTATAAATGATTATCAATTGGCAGCAAGCATTTTATAATAAATATACAAATATTAAAAAAATAAAAATAAATAATTTTTGAAAAAAGTTCTCTGCGGGATTCGAACCCACGCACCCAAGTATAGCTTGTATAGCGCTTACCACCAGCGCCACTGCCCTGACTTGAGTTTCGTTAACTAAAACCAAATAAGGCATTGCTAGAGCGCCTTTTGACAAAACTAAAGTAACGATCGAAAAATTCTCAATTCAGTCACAATTCTTAGAATATTCTGGCATCCAAACTTTTGTATGTATACATAGAAAATTGTGTATACTCGTATAGTGTGTACATGTGTAAATCTGTATGTATGTGTAGGGAAAACGTTTGTTGCTTGCCATGTACGTTTGCTAATTGCCGAAATATTTCGTTAATTAAATGTTTATTAAATAAATAAGATGCACCTATGGGAACAAAGTATATCGCTGTTAGTTGCGCCTAACTGCAACGTTCTTACTTGTTTCAAATAATTCGGAATAACAGAAACTTTCGCAATGCCTCTATAATTGTTAATATCAGATTTTCCGCCTTTTTATACCCTGAACCCATTGAAAATGGGAATTCAGGGTATAATGGTTTTGTGAAAATGTATGTAACAGGGAGAAGGAGACGTCGCAGACCCCATAAAGTATATATATTCTTGATCAGCATAAAAAAATAAGTTGATCTAGCCCTGTCCGTCTGTCCGTCCGTCCGTCCGTCCGTCCGTCCGTCCGTCCCTCCGTCCGTATGAACGTCGAGATTTCGGAAACTACAAAAGCTAGAGAGCTGAAATTTCACATGAACACTCGTATGTTAGTTACGCAGTACGAGTTTATTTTGTTTTTTCGATAACTCACCCCGTTTCCAAATTATCGATAAAAAATAGAAAATTCGTTTCCATTTTAAAGGTTTTTTGGGTATAACTTCTACACCGTTTTAGCTAGAGACTTCAACTTTATAAATTTAGATAGATATTATGGATACGCAGATTTTGTAGTTTTCAGATTTTGGATGCCACGCCCCCTCCGCCCCCAATTTGAAAAAAAAAACGCATTTCAAATACTAGAGACTTGCAATTTGGCAAATAGATAGATTTATATACTCTTAATCCATTCTAAAAATTTCATGAAGATCGTCCATCTAGGAATGAAGTTATTAGCGTCCAAAGTTCAGCCCAACCCACCCCCAAGCCACGGCAGCAACTGCGCAGTTAGCAGAGCGCGCGCTTATAAGTGCGTAAAGAAGAAGAGTATCACTTTTTTGCAGGGTTCAGGGGATTTCGTAGTCGAGCAGTCTCGACTAGAGCCTTCTTACTTGTTTATGTAACGGAATGATAAAAGATCCTTTCCAATTTGAGGGAAAAACGGAAGTTTCCAAAGATAAATTAAACAATTTTAGCAATGGTGACAGATGAGAAGCACTACACTCTTTAATGACACAACTTGGAATATTATCAGCTCCTGGAGAAAAGGAAGATTTCAATATCCTAATAGCTGCAGCCAATGAATCTACAGACACCCTTGGAACACAAATTGAAAAAGTTTCAGAGAAGCAAAATGGGTATGAGTTATTGAAGCAGTCAACGGAAGAATAAGTTGATTGGAAGAATTTTGCAAATAGATCAGAAGAGACCTGATCTTCACAAGATTTTTCATACCAAAGAAAAAGGATGTTGGCAACCCAGAAGATTTACGCTTCAAATTTACAAAAGTGTAAAATTGCTTCGGACCCCTAGTAAAGTGGACCTTAACACGAATAAGATCATTCTCATAACAACGAGAAATTAAGAGATTAAAATTTGACTTGGCTATAGAATATTTCGCCCAGTCAACAAGCCGAACAAGACCTTTTAAATTTTTATACCCTGAACCCATTGAAAATGGGAATTCAGGGTATAATGGTTTTGTGAAAATGTATGTAACAGGCAGAAAGAGACGTCGCAGACACCATAAAGTATATATATTCTTGATCAGCATAAAAAAATAAGTTGATTGAGCCCTTTCCGTCTGTCCGTCCGTCCGTATGACCGTCGAGATTTCGGAAACTACAAAAGCTAGAGAGCTGAAATTTCACATAAACACTCGTATGTTAACTACGCAGTACGAGCTTATTTTGTTTTATCGATAACTCATCCCATTTCCAAAATATAGATAAAAATTTGCTGCCATAACTTATTTGATTCATAATTCTGTTTCTAGACGGACAATCGTAATCAAATGTTCAGATTATGATCATGACATTAATATCTATATGCCAAACTAAACTGTATGTCTCTAGTATTTGAAATACATTTGTATACACATTTGGGGGTGTGGGGGAGTTGGGGAGCGGAATCTAAAATCTAACAAAAACAGATAGTAATTAATTCGTAACTATATATATGCAGAAGACTTGGAGACTCTAACTCTAAAGATGAACGAGATATAATTTTATAACTGATTCCCATTTCCAAATTATCGATAAAAAATCGAAAATTCGTTTACATTTTTTACGTTTATTGGGCATAACTTCTATACTGTTTTAGCTAGAGACTTGAAATTTGTTTATTTAGGTAGATATTATGAATACGCAGATGATTTAAATATCAGATTTTGGATGCCACGCCACCTTCGCCCCCAATTTGACGCATTTCAAATACTAGATACTTGCAATGTGGCACATAGATAGATTCAGATACTCTTAATGTAAATTTCATGAAGATCATCCATCTAGGAATGGAGTTATAAGCGTCTAAAGTATAGCCCACCCCACTCCCATAGCCACGGCAGCAACTGCGCAGTTAGCAGAGCGCACTTACACGTGCGTAAAGAAGAAGAAATTAGTTTTTTTTGCAGGGTTCAGGGTATCTCGTAGTCGAGCCGTCTCGACTAGAGCCTTCTTACTTGTTGTATTTTCCCTTTATCATGAATAATAGTGTAATTATCATTGTCTTATATATTCAAGGTTGAACGAGAAATAGCCATTATGAAATTAATCGACCATCCGCACGTTCTGGGCTTGAGTGATGTTTATGAGAATAAGAAATATTTATACCTGATACTGGAACATGTTTCTGGTGGTGAGCTTTTCGATTATCTTGTTAAAAAGGGTCGACTAACACCAAAGGAGGCGCGGAAGTTCTTTAGGCAAATTATATCTGCATTGGATTTCTGCCATTCACATTCTATATGGTAAAAAATTTAATACATATTAAGAACTTTTATTTTAATATACTTAAACTTATAGCCATCGCGACCTAAAACCTGAGAATCTGCTGTTGGATGAGAAGAACAATATAAAGATAGCAGATTTTGGTATGGCCTCTCTTCAACCAGCTGGTAGTATGTTGGAAACCTCTTGTGGATCTCCACACTACGCTTGCCCAGAAGTTATACGGGTGAGTTTACGAAAAACTCACTGATGGGAGTTTAAACATTATACTACAACTTTTTTTGTTCGATATACATATGCTATGATCCTATAACTTAATTATACTAATTTCCCATTAACAATTATATACATGTGCACATTACTCCAACTTAAAAGTAAACAAGTAAGAAGGCTCTAGTCGAGACTGCTTGACTACGAGATACCCTTAACCCTGCAAAATAAAACTAATAGTCTTCTTCTTTACGCACATATAAGTGCGCGTTCTGCTAACCGCGCAGTTGCTGCCGTGGCTTAGGATGGGTTGGACTATACTTTGGACGCTTATAACTCCATTTCTAGATAGCCACTCTTCATATAACTTTGAGAATATATTAATAGCATTCAAATGTTTTTATTTTGCAAATTACAAGTCTCTTGTATTTGAAATGGTTTTGTCTGTCTCTCTCTCTCTCTCTCTCTCTCTCTCTCTCTCTGTCTCTCTCAGGGACAACCTTTAACCATTTAATAATTGGTTTTTATATAATCTTTAGAGCTACATTTTACTTTATACAAGTAAGAAAGCTCTAGTCGAGACTGCTCGACTACGAAATCCCCTGAACCTTTATTCGATGGAATAATATTCCAAGAATTATTCGATTCATTTCTGCACGCGAAACAAAATATACATGCATAAACACGCATGGACCCACACGCTGATCTACGCTTGTGCGCATGTACATACATATGCAGATGTCTTGCTGTCTCGCTGTGTCGTTTGCTCTACCACGTGGGTTATGTTGCAAGAGCAAGAGCTCGAGACTTAAAATTTGGTATATACATACGTCAGTTCGGTGTGATCTGCCAAACCTTACGCACGTGCATACAAACGCATCGCGAAAGTGACATTCCTTATCTCTCCGACAATCAAAACAAAAACAAAATAAAGAGATCAATAAATCTGGCTGGCGTCGCTATGTCGCCAACGCAGCGCAGAAAAACTCCAAAAACCGACACTGGTCAACGGCAGAGCAACAACAACTATTATCAACCGTTACAAGCGTTAGATGACCCAACTGATAACGAACAGTGCGAAGAAGTAATCTGCAACAAAACCAAAATTCACGTTTCTCCTATTACGGTGCTTAAAATTGGCGCTGAGCAGCTACATGATATTTGCAAATTACTGAATGTCAAAGACTACTCAATTAGAAAAATTTCTATTGGAGTTAAATTACACTGCGAAGAAGAGGTGGATTTTGCCAATGTCTGCACCCATCTGCAAAGCTATAAACATGAGTTTTTCTCCTTTGCAAAAAAACACAATAAACCATACAAAGCGGTGCTTACGGGACTTGACGACACTCCGGCTGATGAAGTTAGAAACAAGCTTATCCAAATGGGACTTCATTGTACAGATGTCAAGTTTATCCAAAGGAAACGAGCCAACAATAGTATTTTCTCGCTGTACATAGTTTACTTTGTCAACAAATCTACAAGTCTAAACGAGCTGAAGAAAAACTTCTCTGTCATTGACCATATCAGAGTCAAATGGGACTACCAAAGACGCAGGCCAAACACCGTGACTCAGTGCTATAACTGCCAGATGTTCGGGCACGGATCGTCCTATTGTAGTGTAAAACCATACTGTATGAATTGCGCAGGAAACCATAAAACTATTGAGTGTCCAGAAAAATTACCTGTTAAGTGTGCAAATTGTCACGTCTCTCATAAGTCTAATTCAATGGAGTGCCCAGGCAGAATAAACTATGTGAAAGCAAGGGATAGGGGCGTCACCAAAGCATGGGTAGTCAGAACATCATCACAGTCACCACAGATAAACTGCGTTAAAACTTTTCCAACTCTTAATGGACAGATATCTGAACCATTAAAGACAACTTGGACCAGGCAGCCACAGATAAGTAGTGATCTCTTTTCGCTAGATGAGTTAAAAAGTCTTACTTTTGAGCTCATTAGTAATCTCAGAAATTGTAAATCCAAGACTGACCAGTTTGAGGTAATAACCTCACTTGCCTTCAAGTTTCTTTCTTAATGATAGACAAAGTAAAGATCATTGCGTGGAATGCCAGGGGCATTCAAAACAAGAAAGAGGAATTTTGTCACTTTGACAGCGACATTGACATCTGCCTTGTATCTGAAACCTGGCTAAAAAACTGTATCTTCCTCAAGGTTCCTAATTATAGTTGTTACAGAAATGACCGTACGACTAGCAGAGGAGGAGGGGTAGCAATCTTTATTAAAAAAAATATCCGCCACTCTTTGTTACCTCTCCCAAATACTAAAATTATTGAAACGATTGGCGTAAAAATCTTTATCAGTGATGGCACTGAGATGTCCATTTTCTCATGCTATTTGCCAGGGGGCCGCGAAAATTCCTCTAAAAAACAGCTTTTTCAGGCCGATTTACATAAGTTGTGTAGTGCAAATGGAACATTTATTCTGGGAGGGGATTTTAATTGCAGACATCCGTCATGGGGATGCTCTAGAGCGAACTTGTGGGGTAACCTACTTAAATCTAAGGTAGACTGCAGGAACTTTTATCTAATGCATCCCTCCGAACATACATATTACCCCGCAGGAAGTCACGGGCAACCCTCTACTTTAGATATTTTCCTTACCAATCGTCCTGGTTATCTAGCTAGCCCACGAGTGTTACACGCACTAAATTCGGATCACATTCCAGTGCTGCTTGAGGTATCAGTCAATTCTGCCTCTACTGCAAACTACTTTTACTTCGATGTAAAAAGAGCAAACTGGGTAAGGTTCGCTCGTTTCATCGAAAATTCGCTTCCGCCCCTAAACTCAAACTTAATGTGGCGCACAGAAGATGTTGATGATATGATCAACATTTTTAGTGAAGTCCTCCGTGAAGCCAAAGATATTAGCATCCCAAAAAAACAAATAAAATTTTCTCCAAAACCACTGCCGCAAAACATTATAAACCTTATAAAGAGTAGAAACATACGACGGCGCACCTGGCTGAGGTATCGTCACCAATCCGATCTCATCCTGTTCAAATGGCTAAATAAACTAATTACCGAGGCGATACTAGAATTTAGACATAAATCCTGGGATATCACTCTTGCAGCCTTAGATAAAGGTTCTTCCCCTTTTTGGAAACTCTCCAAAATTATTAGAAAGAAACACTTAATTATTCCAACATTAGTCAATAACAACATAAGTCACTTGACAGATGAAGAAAAGGCTGAGGCGTTAGCTCAATCGTTTCGACTAAACCATATCGTATCCGCTGGACTCGGTGATCCACTAACTAAAGGCCGCTGTCGATGCCTCAACCCTCTCAGTCGCTCATTATCTATAGAGCCGCTGAATGACTACTTTATTAGCTCCAGCGTCATAAAAGATATACTGAAAGGGCTGAAGAAGAAGAAATCTCCAGGTATTGATCAAATTGACAATCTATGCTTAAAAACCCTACCTACGAAGGGAATAAAGTTTATTACGTGCATAGTCAATAAATGCCTAGAGCTAAGTTATTTCCCTTCTGTCTGGAAGTGTGCCAAAGTTGTTCCTATTCCAAAACAAAATAAGCCTATCGAGTTACTCTCATCTTACAGGTCTATTAGCCTTTTGTCGGCAGTCAGTAAAATACTAGAGAAGGTTATCAAAGGTAAATTAACTCATTTTGTCGAATCCAATAATATCCTTCCAAGTCACCAGTTTGGATTTAGAAACGAACACAATACTGTTCAGCCCCTTTGTAGAATTAAAAAAATTATTAAAGACAACTTCTCCAGTTCTATGTCAACGGGAATGGTACTGCTAGATATCAAAGCCGCATTTGATTCAGTGTGGCATGACGGCCTAATACATAAAATGTTACATCTAAATTTCCCACCTGCGGCCATAAAGATAGTCCAAAGTTATCTAAAAAACAGATCTTTTATAGTATATTTACGAAATGCTTCATCCACAACAGTTAATATTTCAGCAGGCTGTCCCCAAGGCTCATGCCTATCTCCTATACTATATAACATATATACATCTGATCTCCCAATATTACCCCAATGCACAACCTCGGTCTTTGCGGACGACACAGCAATTCTTTGTGGTGGAATTCGTTCTGCAGATATAGTACGAAACCTCCAAGCAGCATACGACTCTTTAAGTACATATTTCTCCCAATGGAAAATTTTAGTCTGCCCAGAAAAGACCAAGGAAATATTTTTCACAAAAAAACGAAAGGACATCTACGTTCCAACAACAGATATCAGATTGGGCTCGGAATATATTAAGTGGGAACCAAATGTCAGGTATCTGGGTATTATTTTGGACAAAAGACTTACATTCAAAGACCATATAACCAACACAAACAAAAAACTCAAACACTTAATCCGTACGCTATATCCCCTTATAAACAGAAACTCGAGGCTGAACATAGAAAGCAAAATGTTTTTGTTTAGGTCTATTTTCCAATCAGTTACTTTTTACGGTGCACCAGTCTGGTCAGATATAGCCAAATGTCACATAAAACAGTTGCAAATCACACAAAATAAAGTCTTGAAGCTTGTTTTGAATCTTCCTTGGCATCATTCCACGTCTGATCTACACTGTCGAGCCAATGTCGAATTGGTAGATATAAGATTATCGCGACTATCGCAAAATTTCATAACCAAATGTTGTGAATCAACATATTCACATATAAATGACCTGGCATAGCCATTTAGTTTTTAAGTATTATTAGTGTTTAAGTTAGCTTGTAATAAATTACCTTGGGGTTTTCTATTTCTTTGATTTTTCCCCCAATAATTATGTCATCTTATATACCATGTCATACTCCTAAAAAAAATATATAAGCAGAAAAGGCCTAATCCTTAGTCTAAACTCTTTAATTATTGTAAGATACTATTCACAAAACTGTAATTATAACAAAGAGTGAAATAAATTGAATTGAATTGAATACATACGTTATCGGGTTGATAATCCACGACAAATCTACGCCCACAGGGGGCGGGGCAAAGTAGGATGGCTCAGTTACGACCTTTTTAGAGTAATTATTGAAATTTTATAGTTATGACTTTCACAAATTACAATGGTTGTAAATATATCCGCAATATCTCTCTATATATCTACATATATAAAACAAAGTCGGGTTTTGTTACAACACTTTGCAACGCTTATAACTTGTTGGATTTGTCTCCGCCCCGAATAGTAGAATATATCTTTAAAATACTGAAAAAATGACGAATACCGAATACCAAACTATATTAAAAAGCAAATTGTATGCTTTTTTATACTCTGAATTAAGTAGGCCTTGACATCGAATCGCACGATATCTGACTGTTCAAAATTTGGTTTGTTCAGTTCGCTTTTGTACTAGGTAACTAAAGCATAAAAAAATCTTTTCTTCTAAATTTCTACGAATAAAAATAAAAAAACAATAAAAAAGAAAGAAAACAAAATTCTTTTAAATTAAATTTATACGATGAATAAAAAATAAAAAAGCACATGTATTGTGCAAATTTTTATTCAACTTCACCAGCAAGGATTTGTTCTTAAGGTGGTAAGTTTAATTGTGTAAATTATGTGGATCGTGCATTTGAAGTTAAATTCACCAGTTTGTCCATAGTCCAAAATGCCGTGACCACGACGTGCAAACATCGGCCGCCGCACTAGACATGCATGCCAGCAACAAGTGTATTCACAGAACTTAAGCGAAGAAAGACTAAATATAATAAGAGAAAATTACCGGTTGAAACAACGCGTGAGCACAGGAAGATCATACAATCGCTTGGCATTCCAATATGATCCCACAGTGAACTACTGTGATGACAGTTTAGAAATGGGACCAATGACAACTGAATGCCGATATTGCAATGCCTTAAAGTTCAAAAGAGAAACGGCAACACATAACTACACATACACCACACACCACACACTACACCATCACACGATCCGAAGTCAAACCTTACTCTTCTAAAATAAATAAATAAATTATTCTATCTTAATTGATTGCCATCACAGATACAAGGACAAATATATCTATGCAATACAATGTTGATACATTGCAGGAATTCGTTCAAAATAATGTGCCGTTGCTGAATGAACAGCAAAAACAAGTATACGACACATTAATGCAAGCGGTAGAGAATAATACTGGTGGTCTATTCTTCATGGACGCACCTGGAAGAACGGGGAAAACATTTATCATTTCATTGATTTTGGCCACTTCGATCAAGATGTTAGCTTTGGTGTTAGGATCACTGGAATTGCGGCGACTCATTTTTGCACTAAGTTGCCACTCAATTTAAACACAATTGATACACCAACATGGAATATTTCCCGATCTAGTACAATGGAAAAGTTGTTGATGCAATGCAAGCTCATTGTTTGGGATGAGTGCACAATGGCACCAGAAATCACTGGAAGCAGTTAACTTCAGATTGAAGGATCTTCGGCGAAATAACATCTTTGGCAATTATATGATATTGTTGGCAGGCGAATTCAGGCAGACGTTGCCAGTAATTCCCCGTGGAACGCCTTCAGATGAATTGAATGCTTGCCTAAGGCATCACTTTTGTGGAATAACGTAAAATTATTAAAGCTATCCAGTGGTTATTAACCACTGATATGAGAGATCACAATTT
>JAUESO010000070.1:0-53916 GCA_030914385.1 Drosophila antonietae | reverse complement strand
TTTGTATCGTGTGTACCTGGCTTTAAAGCGAAACTGACAACTAGCGCTAATCGAATGAGTTAGCATTTTAGTGACAATTAAAGGATGTGTCATTAGAAAAGAGACAACCATAGGTTTTGCTGAACGTGGTCTCAGATGTCTCAGAGTGTGAGTGAGAGGGATATGTCCTTCACACAGAGTTGCTAAGATATTGATGAACGAGAATATGCAACCAAGAGGCAGTTTGACAGGAGAGTCGAATTAGCACACTTAATCAGAGATGGTTGAACGAGAAAGAGCTTGTGTGATAGAAGTCGGCGACTCCGAGAATTCGTTGTTAGGCAAACATATAATGGAAAGTGAGAGTAATAATTATAACGCTACGACATCAGAAGTGGGATAGGCACCACCTCCTACGTTTTCAGAGGAGCAATGGTCCAGAAAAAAAGTAATTCTTCCAAAATTTAACGCTGACGTGGCAGAAAATGAGCGTTGAAGAGATTGCAGTTTCGACTGTTCTTGCGCATATGGCTAACATTGACAGCCGCCTACAACGTACAAACCAGAAGCAAGCTACAATTGGAGTTAAAGGCGTTCCAAGTCGATGAGAAACGCAATACCAGCCGTGACGAAAATTCCGCGCCCCGATGTGGTCAACTCAAGCCAATGTTCGAGTAACGCGACAGCAGTTAAGTCGAAAGCGATCAAGCAAAAGAATGTATCAAAAGGGTATATGACCCAACGAGGTGAGATCTACCCTATTTATTCGAAATTTGCCACTGAATGTTCCTTGGTAAAAGAACGCAATATGTTGAAAAGATATAGGTGATGCCGCTATATAGCACGCAGCAGATTTAGTCTGAAGTTTTCGTAAATGGGAATGCAGTTGAAATTTTATTTCATGTACTACAAAACGAAAATTTGAAAAGCGATGTTATAATAGGAAGTGATATTCTCACTCAGGGTTATACAGTAATAATGACATCTGATAAGTTTGAAGTTATAAAATCAAAATCTGTAAATAGTTGCTGCATAACTGAGTCAGTCTAAAGAATGTTGATACAGAGTTAACTGGCAGTGACAAGGATGAATTAATTAAAATACTAGAAAATTATTCAACAGTATTTATTAAAGGGATACCTTGTACACGAGTTAATACAGGAGAAATGAAAATTCCCTTAGTCGACCCTACTAAAACAGTGCAGAGACGGCCTTATAGACTAAGCCCAGAAGAAAAAGAAAAAGTTAGAGCAAAACTAAACGAGTTAATGAAATTCAACATCATTCGTCCTAGCTTTTCTCCTTATGCTAGTCCAATTTTACTTGTGAGAAAGACCGCCTTTGTGTTGATTATAGAGAACTAAACTCAAATACAATTGCAGACAAATATCCGTTGTCGCTTATCAGTGACCAGATTGATAGACTTCGCGGAGTGAATTATTTTACATGTTTAGACATGGCAAGTGGTTTTCACCAGATTCCGATTCACCCTGATTCTGTAGAATACACAGCATTTGTAGCCCCTGATGGTCAATATGAGTTTTTAACAATGCCTTTTGGGCTCAAGAATGCACCATCTGCTTTCCAGAGGGCAGTTATGAAGGCCCTAGGCGATCATGCGTATTCATATGTAATTGTCTATATGAACGATATTATGATAGTATCTCCAACAATAGACGTAGGCCTTCAAAGACTGAAAATCGTTTTAGATGTACTCATAGAGGCTGGCTTCTACTTCAATGTTACTAAATGTAGTTTTTTAAAAAGAAAAGTTGAGTATCTAGGATACGAGGTTAGTACTGGAGAAGTTCGCCCAAATCCACGCAAAATTATCTCATTGAGCGCATTACATCATCTACAAACTGTCACTCAGCTGAGACAGTTTATTGGTCTTGCGTCATATTTTCGAAAATTCGTTCCTAGTTTTTCACAACTTATGAAGCCGTTATACTCCCTTAGCTCTGGAAATGGTAACATTACCTGGAGTTTAGAACTAGAAGAAATCAGAAAACGAGTTGTGAATATCCTTACAAGTGAGCCAGTTTTAGTAATCTTCGATCCTCAACATCCAATAGAGCTACATCCAGATACCATTCTTATGAACTTGAAACCTTGGCAGTTGTCGAATCCGTAAAACATTTTCGTCATTATCTCATTGGACGTGAGTTTGTAATCTATACTGACAACAACTCACTGAAGGCTTCGCGTACTAAAATGTAGCTAACTCCTAGAGTTCACCGTTGGTGGTCTTATTTACAATCATTTAATTTCAACATCGAGTACAGAGATGGTAAACGCATGGCTCATGTAGATTTCTTGTCAAGAAATCCACTTCCTTTAGAATCCAAATTGAAATTATGTAAAATCCCCGAAAAACGGATTAAATTGGCCGAAGTATCTAACGATTGGCTCTTAGCTGAACAACGACTCGACACAGAGATAGAGTAAATTGTTGCCAAGCTGAATTCAAACGAACTACCTGAAGACTTAGCCAAAACTTACGATGTGAGAAAAGGGCTGTTGCATCGCAAAGTACAAAAGGCTGGTAGAACACATTGTTTGGCAGTTGTACCACGTACATTTAAGTGGTCAGTTATTAACCAAGTTCATGAATCAATAATGCATCTAGGTTGGCAAAAAACTCTCGATAAGGTTTACGAATACTATTGGTTCGATAAAATGAATAAGTACGTTCGAAAGTTTGTGAACAATTGCATAACTTGCAGAACTACAAAACAATCTTCTGGGAAAATCCAAGCTGAACTTCATCCCACCCCAAAAACTAGCATACCCTGGCATACTGTTCATATTGATATCACTGGTAAACTGAGCGGAAAAAGCGACCTGAAAGAGTATGTTGTAGTTCAGATCGATACTTTCACAAAATTTGTTTATTTGTTTCACACTTTCAGAATAGATGCTGAAAGCTGAATAAAAGCTATGAAATCCTCCATTGCTTTATTGGAGTCCCAAATCGTATCATAACCGACCAGGGTAAATGTTTCTCTAGCTGTAGATTTTCAGAATTCTGTTGATTTATTCACTGCGGTAGAATCTAGCAACAAATCCTGGCAAGATGCTCTCGGTGAGGTACAGCTTGCGTTAAATTGTACAACTTGTCGTAGAACTGAAGCAAGTCCTCTAGAGATGCTGATCGGGAAAGAGGCACGACCCTTAGGATTAATTCCACCAGTCGAAACAGAGCGTGAGGTCGACTTGAAGAGTATTAGAGCGCGTGCTACTGATAAAATGAATTCGTTGGCGTATTATGATAAACAAAGGTTTGATAAGAGAAAGGCAACAGTCGTTAAACACAAGGTTGGTGATTACGTTTTGCTTAAGAACGAGGAAAGAAACCAAACAAAACTAGACCCAAAATTTAGAGGGCCATTTGTAGTTGTAGAAGTTCTAGATGGTGACAGATATTTGATAAAGTCACTTAAAAATAAAAAATAATCGATTGTATAAGTACTGTCATGAAAAGGTCAGAAAAAATGCCAAGTGGTTATGTACCAAATGAGTTGGACATTAATAGTGACGGTCAGGTGTGACGATGTGTTATCCGTCACGTGTGACGATGTGTTATGCGTCAGGTGTGACGATGTGTTATCCGTCAGGTGTGACGATGTGTTATCCGTCTATGAGAGGCGATGTGTTCTCCGTCTATGAGAGGCGATGTGTTATCCGTCTCAGAGAGACGATGTGTAATCCGCTATGCGTGGCGATAAGCTTGAAATAAGAGCGAAAATGGTGTACTGGCGGAAGACCAATTGTTGGTGTGAAGATGAAATGTTATAAGAATTGTTGTATCCGTCTAAGAAATACGAAGAAATGATTTTGTAAAGTTGAAAAAGCGAAGAATAATGTCAATAAAAATAGCTGATAGATCAGAAATTAAGAATGTACGAATGTAAAATAGAACAAAATGTAATAAATAAAACGAAAGTTTTAATGGAGAGTGATTCCTTAAATAACACGGGGACGTGTAAACGTCAGTATGGCCGAGTCGTATCGGAAGGATAATTGAAAATGTAATTACACTGGGACGTGTAAATGTCAGTATGGCCGTGTCGTATCGGTGTGATATTATGACGTTGTGTTAGTTTTATGTTGTGATTGACAGTTGCAGTAGTATTAAAGAAAAACTGACAACTAGCGCTAATCGAATGAGTTAGCATTTTAGTGACAATTAAAGGATGTGTCATTAGAAAAGACAACCATAGGTTTTGCTGAACGTGGTCTCGGATGTCTCAGAGTGTGAGTGAGAGGGATATGTCCTTCACACAGAGTTTCTATGATATTGATGAACGAGAATATGCAACCAAGAGGCAGTTTGACAGGAGAGTCGAATTAGCACACTTAATCAGAGACGGTTGAACGAGAAAGAGCTTGTGTGATAGAAGTCGGCGACTCCGAGAATTCGTTGTTAGGCAAACATATAATGGAAAGGGAGAGTAATAATTATAACGCTACGACATATATATATACGGACATTGCACAATACTCATTTCACTTCGTGATGAGTCTAAAAATTAAATATAGAGACTTTATATGTGCATAAGCATTACTTTTTCGTGATGAGCATGCACACACACATTTACAGTGTCCTGCTACATGTATGAGCAGTTATGTGACTGTGTGCGAAACTTTTGCTGCCTGTAGCAATTGCAGGGCCCACCATTTGCAGATCGTTGTTTTTGTGGGCTTTGGCCTTAGAATTGTGTGAACTGTGTTGGATTTGTTCGATCTTGTAGACTTTCAAATCCTTTTAGCCCATGCATATGAAATGTATGTTTATATGCATACATATGCATTTAGTCTTATACATATTTATTTTGTGTAAGCATTTATGTGCTGGTGTGCAATATTCTTGCTGCCTGTAGCACTATTAGAACCCCAGCAGTTGATGTTCGTTCGGTTGGGTAGCTGCGGTGAGCTTGCATACGCACACACATACACATTTACACTTCCTTGCTATATGTGAAAGCATTTATGTGCCTGTGTGCGATACATTTGCTGCATGTAGCAATTCTAATTTCCCAGCGATTGCTGTGGGTACCTGTATATCTAGGCATTTCTTTAAAAGGGTTATATGTGACCTGAATTCGTGCAAGCATTTGAACAACATGTCCCATTTTTGCATATAGGGTCAAATCAGGTACTAAATATTAATAAACAAATGATAACAGATCAACAGGTAATAAAAAATAATTGACCTTTCCTGCAATTCGAACCCAAAATCGTTTACTTAATTCAAAGTTGAGGTAGGCACACGCCCAATATTCCAGACCCATGCACGAAACATGCAAATGCCCCAGGCAGAGTATTCATTCAAATGCCTATACAAGTGATACTCGGCGATTGTAATTATCACATCACAGACGTACACATATGCATGTGTGTAGACTAACATCAGCTACCTACAGCAATCGCTGGGAAATTAGAATTGCTACATGCAGCAGGAATATTGCACACAGGCACATAAATCCCTACACATATAGCGAGGAAGTGTAAATGTGTGTGTGTATGGTCATCGGGAAATAATATTCGTTATGCACATCAACACTTTCATACCCTTTCCACAAATAATCATGAAAACGCTAACATTTTGCATGAGCATGGCAGTGCCGTTTAAGAATTCGGTATACTCTTCGCTCAGAAGGGAACCAATGGGATCGCGTCGAGAAGAAATTTCAATTTTTGTGAGCTGCTTGCTGTTTGTGCCAGCATACATATAATTTTGTGAGAAGAGAGCAGAGAGTAAAAAGCATGGGGCAGAAAGAGAAAGAGAGCAAGGGAAAGAGCGGCACATGTCAGGCCTTTTTGGAAAATCGACCGTCACCGCCGAGCGCTCGAAGCGGAATGATTTTGCCATCAGCAATTTTTTCTCCCGACCCTAAAAGTAAAAACCCGAGCAAATACGAAGTTCTAATGTCAAAAAATAAGTGTGCACATTAACTTGTTCCAGTTGTCCAGTCTATGTGTTGTATGGTTAGTGCGCAGATTTAAATAAGACAAGAATAGATACATTGCTGTCATTGCAAAAGCAGTATAGTATGTCATTGTATGCCAGTTGACCACATAATCAATTTTTGCTTGAAATATTTTAGCAATTGATTTGGCAGTTCTGTGAAGATTCACAAAACAAAGTGTTCAATCATTATTATAGACGTTTTTTGCATAACATTTCTTTTGATATTGGCGATGCCAATAATAGTGAAGAAGAAATGCTGATTGGCACTATGGAAGGATGCGATGAAGATAACAATGGTCACGATGGATGAAACACTGGACTATTCGTAAGATAAAAAAAAAAAAACATTAAAATAAATTTTAGTTTTTTTGAAAGTATGTTCCCAATAAAAACAGCTTTTTTACTCAACAAAAATTGGCAACACTGCTACGCAGCAATGCGTGCTTTAAGAACAAGAAAATTTTTTATTGAAGGGCTAAGGGAATATTCTAGCTGAGCAGTCTCATCGTGGGGCGGAGTGTATTTTCCAAATTTCAAGCCCCTAGCTTAAATAGCTTAGGAATGGATTGCATTCATAAGAAAAAACGGTTGAACATCAACATAAATATTACACTAAACCAATATACAACATTGCTCCCTTTGAAACCAATGTGTTAAAATATGTGTATGTGACTATGCTGATCGTCTGTACTTATTTATAAATTATAGAAGTGACGTGCATCATATATGTACATATGTACATATGTACATATAAATTAAACATTTGTAATTTCTCTTTCCATTGCTGACACAAGGGCGAGAAGTATGATGGACGGAAGGCAGATGTTTGGTCATGTGGTGTAATTCTGTATGCTCTGTTGGTGGGAGCGTTGCCTTTCGATGATGACAACTTACGCCAGTTGCTAGAAAAAGTAAAACGGGGCGTGTTTCATATTCCGCATTTCGTTCCACCAGATTGCCAAAGTTTACTTCGCGGAATGATTGAGGTCAATCCAGATAGGCGTTTAACGGTGAGTTAAAAAAAATTAGAAAATTTTATATAAATATAGATAAGTATGATCTGCTAATAAAATGGATTAAAAAAGAAAATAATTTTACTAAAATGTATATATAGTGGCTCCAATGCTAAATCGGACAAGGATTGCTTTTATTTCAATCCATTTTTTCTATAACAGTAACTAACTCATTTTAAGTTTTATAAATCTATGCTTTCACTTTCTAAAACAAAAAACAAAATATTATATTTCAAGCGTTAACATTTTTTTTTAAATTAATAAAATATCCGAATTTTAGCCCCGACGCAAAATCGGAAAAAAGAAATCTGCAAGAAAAATAACCGTTTCCTGCGGAAATTTTGAAATAAATGAAAACTCTTGTCCGATTTGGGGTTGGAGCCCACTGTAGCTAACAATCGAGTCGATCTAGCAGCTGATCATTTGTATAAATACGATTCGAAATTTTAGGATCAACCGACTTTATATCATTCACCACTGTAAAAACTCTGTAAGTTATGCAAAAAGCAGTTCCGTTTCTTTTTATGTTAACTAACAGACCCCGTGTGACGTCACACGGTCCTAAATGTGCTCTGTTATGCAATGGATACTTGGCGAGCACTGAGGCAAATATCCTCCAAGTCCTTATAAGCTACCAAAATAAATTGTTTTGCAACGAATTCGAATAGTAAGAACTAGTGCTGGGGAATGATCGATCTTTACCTAGATCGATATTTCGATATTATGTATGGGTGTCAGATCGATGTATCGATATGTTCATAAAAATATTTTAACCCCCAAAATTAAAAAAAAAAAAAAAAACAAGTTTTCATATAAAAAACAAAAGATGAATTTCTTATTAAAATTATACTTGGGTAAATCAAACTCACTGAGGTGAGCCAGCTTACTCGCTCTTTTTTGTGAAGTGAGCCAACTCACCCATATGGCTCAGTGGCTCAGTTACAAGTGGCCCCCTTGATAACTCAAGAGCCGATAATGATCGCAAGCAACTTGGAAAAACTGAAAAATACGTTACGCTTTAAAAATAAAGACACATTAAAATTTTTTTCTTAAAAGTAATAGAACAAACTAATAAAAAATATATTTTGTAGCTTCCTTCATTGGGCATATAACAAAACTAAAATTAAACAAGTAAGAAAGCTACAGCTCGACTACAGTCGAGACTGCTCGACTACGAAATCCCCTGAGCCCTTCTTCGAACGATTCATATTCCAAGAATGCTTCGTTTCGATTCTCCACGCGTAAGAAACTATACATGCAAAAACACGAGCCCACACATACGCTGATCAATGATTGTACGCCTGTATGTGTGTAAGCATTGCAGGCGGCTTGCTGTCTCGCTGCCTTTGTTGCTACGCCACATGGATTTTGCTGAGAAAACTTCATTGATTAATAATTCTGTTTCTAGATGGACATGATGATGATATTCATATGTATATGCTAAACCAAACTGCATGTCTCTGCTATTTGAAATGCATTTTTTTCACATTTGGGGGTGGTGGGGCGAATTGGGGACCGAAATCCAAAATCTGACAAAAACCGAAATTGTATTAAATTAGTACCTATATATATGCAGAAGTACCTATATATATATGGAGACTCCAACTCTAAAGATGAATTAGCTAGAATTTTATAACTGGTCCCCGATAAATTCATTTATCGATAACTTTGCAAATATACGAGTTTTTGAATTTCTGAAACAACCTCGTACTGCGCGTGCAATATACGGACCTAACACAAAAAGAATGAACTCTCTAGCTTTTGTATCTTCGGAAATCGACGCGTTCGTACATACGGACGGACGGACGGACGGACAGACGGACATGGCTATATCAACTTTTCTCGTCACCCTGATCAAAAATATATATATTTTATGGGGTCTGGCACGCCTCCTTCCATTATACCCTGATTTCCCATTTTCAATGGACTCAGGTTATAAGAAATTCAAAAAATACAATACGTGGCATCCAAAATCTGAATCACATAATCTGCGTATCCATAATATGTATCTAAATATACAAATTTGAAGTCTTTAGCTAAAACGGTGTAGAAGTTATGCCCAAAAAACCTAAAATAAGTAAACGAATTTTCTATTTTTTATCGATAATTTGGAAACGGGATGAGCTATCGAAAAAAAAAAAAAAAAAAAATAAACTCGTACTGCGTAGCTAACATACGAGTGTTCATACTCTCTAGCTTTTATAGTTTCCGAAATCTCGACGTTCATACAGACGGACAGGGCTAGATCAACTTATTTTTTTATGCTGATCAAGAATATATGTACATATATACTTTATGGGGTCTGCGACGTCTCCTTCTGCCTGTTACATACATTTTCACAAAACCATTATACCCTGAATTCCCATTTTCAATGGGTTCAGGGTATACAAATAAAAAAAAAAAGGCATTCTTTGAGATACGTTCATTGGGGTGTAATACATTTTATTATTATTTTGTATTTATTATTTTTGTAGGATATTGGTGCTGGCAGGCAATGGGTAAGTTTTTGAGAGATGTTAGTGGCAATGGTAATAATAGCATTAAATTTAAAAAAATGAGAGAATTTTAAAAAAGCTTATCGCATCGGTTAACGGTTAAGACTGATGAAGTGATACCTATATTTTTTATTTATTATTTAATTTTGTTTTTCTTTCTTTTTTTTATTTGAAGTTTTGAATTTGTGAAATGATGAATGAATTTCAATCAAATATACCATTTAATTTTGTTAAGAATATAAACATTGAATACGTTTATAATAAAAAAGTTTTTTCCGATGTTTCATCGATACATCGATGTTTTTTATTGCAAAACATCAAAACATCGATGTCGTCAAACATCGATGTTTCTCCAGCACTAGGATGTATTATAGTATATGTGTGTAGATGGCGATGTAGAGATGGCGATATATCAAGTATCGAAATTAGCAGTATCGATATTTTCGATACCTATTAAAACATCGATGTATCGTTTTTAGATCGATCTTTTCCCAGCACTAGTAAGAACCATAATGATTCTATCCTTACTTTTATCACTAACCATACAACACATAGACTGGACAACTGGAACAACTTATTTTTTGACATTAGAACCCCCTCAACTTCGTATTTGCTCGGGTTTTTACTTTTAGGGTTGGGAGAAAAAATTGCTGATGGCAAAATCATTCCGCTTCGAGCGCTCGGCGGTGACGGTCGATTTTCCAAAAAGGCGTGACATGTGCCGCTCTTTCCCTTGCTCTCTTTCTATTTCTGCCCCATGCTTTTTACTCTCTGCTCTCTTCTCACAAAATTATATGTATGCTGGCACAAACAGCAAGCAGCTCACAAAAATTGAAATTTCTTCTCCACGCGATCCCATTGGTTCCCTTCTGAGCGAAGAGTATACCGAATTCTTAAACGGCACTGCCATGCTCATGCAAAATGTTAGCGTTTTCATGATTATTTGTGGAAAGGGTATGAAAGTGTTGATGTGCATAACGAATATTATTTCCCGATGACCATACACACACATTTACACTTCCTCGCTATATGTGTAGGGATTTATGTGCCTGTGTGCAATATTCTTGCTGCATGTAGCAATTCTAATTTCCCAGCGATTGCTGTAGGTAGCTGATGTGAGTCTACACACACACATGCATATGTGTACGTCTGTGATGTGATAATTACAATCGCCGAGTATCACTTGTATAGGCATTTGAATGAATACTCTGCCTGGGGCATTTGCATGTTTCGTGCATGGGTCTCGAATATTAATAAAACATAATTCATGTATATTTTTGTTCTTTAGTGGAAAATATGTCTACATAACGAATGCATATTTTTGCATAAAAGGGTCTATTTTACCTGTATATCTAGGCATTTCTTTAAAAGGGTTATATGTGACCTGAATTTGCGCAAGCATTTGAACAACTTGTCCCATTTTTGCATGTAGGGTCAAATCAGGTACTAAATATTAATAAACAAATGATAACAGATCAACAGGTAATAAAAAATAATTGACCTTTCCTGCAATTCGAACCCAAAATCGTTTACTTAATTTCAAAGTTGAGGTAGGCACACGCCCAATATTCGAGACCCATGCACGAAACATGCAAATGCCCCAGGCAGATCATTCATTCAAATGCCTATACAAGTGATACTCGGCGATTGTAATTATCACATCACAGACGTACACATATGCATGTGTGTAGACTAACATCAGCTACCTACAGCAATCGCTGGGAAATTAGAATTGCTACATGCAGCAGGAATATTGCACACAGGCACATAAATCCCTACACATATAGCGAGGAAGTGTAAATGTGTGTGTGTATGGTCATCGGGAAATAATATTCGTTATGCACATCAACACTTTCATACCCTTTCCACAAATAATCATAAAAACGCTAACATTTTGCATGAGCATGGCAAAGCAGTTCAAGAATTCGGTATACTCTTCGTTCAGAAGGGAACCAATGGGATCGCGACTCGCGAGTCGAGAAGAAATTTCAATTTTTGTAAGCTGCTTGCTGTTTGTGCCAGCATACATATATTTTTGTGAGAAGAGAGCAGAGAGAAAAAAGCAGGGGCAGAAAGAGAAAGAGAGCAAGGGAAAGAGCGGCACATGTCAGGCCTTTTTGGAAAATCGACCGTCACCGCCGAGCGCTCGAAGCGGAATGATTTTGCCATCAGCAATTTTTTCTCCCGACCCTAAAAGTAAAAACCCGAGCAAATACGAAGTTGAAGGGGTTCTAATGTCAAAAAAATAAGTGTGCACATTAACTTGTTCCAGTTGTCCAGTCTATGTGTTGTATGGTTAGTGCTTTTAGTTACCTAAAATATAAAAACTTATTAGATAATGGAAGAAACTGTGAGGCCTTCTGATTTCATGATCATTTGTGGAAAGGGTATGAAGTGTTGATGTGCATAAAGAATATTATTTCCCGATGACCATACACACACGCATTTACACTTACTCGCCATATGTGTAGGCATTTATGTCCTTGTGTGCGATATTCTTGGTGCCAGCACTATTAACTACCAACAGTTGATGTTCGTTCGATTGGGTAGCTAATGTGAGCTTGCATACGCACACACATACATACATATGTACATATGTATGTGTCTGTGAAGTGATAATCACAATCGTCGAGTATCAGTTGTATAGGCATTTGAATGAATATTCTGCCTTGGACATTTGCATGTTTCGTGCATGGGTCTCAAATATTGGGCGTATGGCTACCTCAACTTTGAATTAAGTAATCGATTTTGGGTTCAAATTGCAGGAGAGGTCAATTATTTTAATTACCTGTTGATCAGTTACCATTTGTTCTTTAATACTTAGTACCTGATTTGAGCCTATAGGCAAAAATGGGACATGTTATTCACATGTCTAGATATACAGGTATAATGGCCCTTTTATGCAATAGATATGTATTCGTTATGTAGTCATATTTTCCACTAAATAACAAAAATATACATGTATTATGTTAAATGTTTTATTTAATTTAAATTTCTTATTCAGTAATCACTTTCAGTTTTCTTTTACTTAAATTACCCAAATTTTCGATTTTTGTCTTAATAATTTGGAAATTAGATAAGTTATAAAAAAAAAAAAAAACTCGTACTGCGTAACTAACATACGAGTATTCATGTGAAATTATTAAAATATGATTGGCACTACTGAAGAATACGATAAAGATAATAATTGTCACGAATAGGACGAAAAACTGGACTATTCGTAAAAAAAAACTTTAAAATAATGCAAAAAACTTCAGGGTATAATGTTTGTGTGAAAATAGGATTTATATATGTGTATTATATATATAATGTTAAATATAAAATATATAATATATAATTGTGAGGAGCAATATAGGTATGCACGTATGCAGTGTATATAAACACATGTATTTGCTATGTGTTTATATGCACATACGTGCATGCATATATTGCTCCACACAGCGACGCGAGCACTATAGGAGCGACCCTCGCGACTGGAAGGGTTCAGAGAGCGGACTATAGTCCGTCTCTCTCGCTCCTATAGTGTCAGCAATTGGCTCGCGTCGCTCGACCGCGGGTCATAGGGCACCGTTAGCCGAGGTACCGCTCCAAGTGACGGACGCTGTCTTTTTGCATAGCAACAGCGGTACTTCGGCCAACGCGAAGTTGCCGCGAGATTTGGCGGCCTGCTGGCGGCACCCAGATCACGCGATTGTGCCGTTAGATGGGCACGAGCGGCAGGCAGGCCCCGCTCCAGAGCCGAACAGGGCCTGCGGCTGCCCTATAAAAGGGCACCGGCGGTGTCATAGAGGCAATCAGAAAAGTAATCAAGAATCAAGAGTGAAGATCGAGAGTGAGATGCAAGTGAAGTGCAAGTATAAGTCAACGCGAGTGAAGACACAATACATCGAAGGACTACGATATCGACGCAGGACACCGATATCCAGGACTCGAAGCAGACAGGACATCGTGGGAGCATCCAAAGTATCCTGGGAGGATACTTCAGACACCTATAAGGACCCAAACATACAGAAGCAGTAGTGGCCATCAACTAGCGAGTTGATACAAGGCAGCTGCAAATTGTATTCTGGCCAGAAGTCTCGTCACCGAGTTTGTGTAAGTTCACGCAGCCGTGCGAAAAGGTGAAAAGTGTGGTCATAAGAACCTAGGTGTGCCAAGAGCAAGTCCAGCAGTAGGAGTAGCCTGTACATCCGAGCGAGCCGCCGGAGTAGACAGTGCCAATCCTGGCGTGAGCTGGAGCGCTTGGGAGAATCCTGGTGCTACTGAGCCATATTTTCTCGCCCGGTCGGAGTGCGTGAACAAGCAACATAACGCTCGACGATTATAAAAGTGCATTGTAATATGAAATACCGATATAATTATAACGAGAATATACCAAGTTCAAACAGAAACTCATTTAACTGTTATTATTCCAATATCGCAAGGGCTTCAACAAATAAATTTGTTGAAACGAACTCACAGTCGGCTGAAACTGGCCCGGCTTAGACTCGGGTATAACCGAAGGCTCGTTACAACTGGCGCCCAACATGGGGCCCTGCGATAAGAGAATAACACAGAGTTGTGAACAATGGTGCGAGCTTGGGTGTACAACCTGAAGAAGGACGATGTGCGATACGGCGACGAGTTCGGAGTGACGCTATCGGGCACACTAGACGTGATGCGGAGACAGTTCGGTGAGTGGGTAGAGACGAATGAGGGAAGAATCCCATATTCTCTCAGGCTCGCCGAACTGGCTCGACTGCATGGACGCCACCCTTCGAACAGCGAGGACGTGCCAACGGTCATCGTGGAAAACGAGCAATACGAAGAAGATCCAAATGCGGCGCGGCTATCCCTGCCATCCACCAGTGCTGCTGCGCGGCTGCAGCAGACAGAGCAAGGAGCATGGAGAGCCACGTCTACACCGCAGCCTGAAATAAGGACGCGAGGGCCAAGCAGCTCAGAGCAGGAATACCCAAAGGTGGCCAAACAGGTGAGGGGGTGGAACTTCCGCTTCGATGGCACCTCAAAGCCTTTGGAGTTCCTGGAGCAGGTGGAATGGTCGGCAGACACCTATGGCCTGGATCTGGATCTGACACCAAGAGCGATGCCAGAGCTGCTGAAAGGCATGGCTTTGAAATGGTACGTAGCCAATAATAGGCACTGGAAGACGTGGGGTACCTTTGTGAGAAGCTTCCAGGAGTTCTTCCTGCCGAGGGACTACCTGGAAGATCTCAAAGATGAGGTTAAACGTCGAAGACAGATGGTGGACGAGCCATTTAAGATTTACATGGTGGAGATGCAGACTCTCATGCGGCCGCTGAGGTATGGGCCGGATAATGAGATGAAGTTGATTTACAACAACAACATCCCTGATCTGCGCGCCTACGCTCACCCGTATCAGTTTCAAAGTTTGATGGAGCTGATGAGGCTGGCCGACGAGTTTGAGGAGCTGGAGCGAGACCGCGAGGGGTTGCGTCGGCTGCAGCGCCCAACACAGACGCGTTTGATGGTTATGGCGGATGACGATAGCCACGAAGAGGAGTGTCTGTGTAAAGGAGCCCAGGAGGGGAGTCCTCGTCCAGCGCCAAGGACTGGTGCCCCAGGACAAAGGAGACACATTCCCAATCCTGCCAGGGCATGCCGGATGTGCGGCCAGGAAGGGCACCGGGCTCTGGAGTGCCGTAACAAGGCGCTGGAGTTCTGCTGGCAGTGTGGACGTATAGGCGTGCGCACGATTACCTGTTGCCAGTCGGGAAATGACCAGCGACACCCGCCATCCAGGGGCAAGCGGGAGCAGCGTCAAGGAGCCCCCAGGCGTTAGTAGGCAGTCTACATGACGAAGGCCACCAACTGACGGCGATCGTGGTCATTGGAGCCAGGCAGCAGAAAGCCACGATCGACACAGGAGCCTCAAGCAGCTTTATTAGCGAAAAGGTCGCTGAGAGACTCCAAGGAGTGGGCGTGGTGCGTGCCACAAGGCGACGCATACGTCTGGCGAACGGCAGTTGCAGTGAAGTGGACTCGCAGCTGGAGACGAAGGTCAGCCTGACTCCCCAGCAAGTGAAGATTGCATTGCTAATTCTGCCAGGAGTGATCGACGATCTGGTGCTGGGCTGGGATTTCTTGGCCGGCATTGGCACCACATTGGAATGTGGTGGCTTGGCGCTAAGGCTTGAGCCAAGAAATCCACAGTGGGATGGTCAGCGGGAGGTAAAGTTGGCAGTGGCTGTTGCCAGTGAGGAAGTTGATCTCGAGACGCCGTTAAAGGCGACCCAGAAGGATGCAGGCCGCTTGGGCAAGAGTAAGAAGACAGCTGGGACAGGATGTCGCTGGCTTCGAAAGCTGCGCCAGGGCTTGCACCGAGCTCCGCACAAGTTTCCAGACTACAGAGAAGAGTCTGGAAACTTATATCGACACATACCGCACCAAGCTGGCCAAGATGATGTAGCTGCGTGGAGGCTGTGTGTGCCGACAGAGCGGCGCAAGCACGTGCTAGAGGTGAGCCACGACGCAGCCACCGCTGGTCACCTTGGGAGCAGAAAAACAATTGCTCGGGTGGCAGCGAGGTACTACTGGCCAGGGAAGTGCGCAACTACGTGCAGCGGTGCGAGCTATGCCAGCGCTACAAGTCCAGTCGGCGGCAGGCAGCCGTCCACAGGCCCGAGAAGCTCTTGGAAATAGTGCGCCAAAAGTTGGAAAGACCAATTCAAGAGCAGGCGCGGCATTTCAACTTGCGGCGGCGGCAATGGAAGCCGGCCATTGGGGGCAAGGTGTGGGCGAAAGAACGCCACCTATCCAATGCCGCGGACGGATTTGAGGGCGGAGGGCCATATACGGTGGTCAATTTTGTGTCGCCTGTCATCTGCCGCATCAGCTCGGATGCCGAAGAGCAGACCAGGACCGCGCATGTGGCTGACTTGAAGCCGTGGAGAGGCGGGACGGGTGAGTCGCATAGCGTTGCAGAGCAGGCTGACTAAAAGCAAAAATTAAAAAAAAAAATAATAATAAAAAAAACAAGTAAGAACGTTGCAATTAGGCGCAACTAACTGCGATATACTTTGTTCCCATAGGTGCATCTTATTTATTTAATAAACATTTTGTTAACGAAATATTTCGGCAATTATAAAACGTACATGGCAAGCAACAAACGTTTTTCCTATACATATGTATGTATATACATACAGATTACACATGTACACACTATACGAGTATACACACAATTTTCTATGTATGCATACAAAAGCTTGCATGCCAGAATATTCTAAGAATTGTGTCTGAATTGGGAATTTTTCGATCGTTACTTTAGTTTTGTCAAAAGGCGCTCTAGCAATGCCTTATTTGGTTTTAGTTAACACAGCCCAGATCAGGGCAGTGGCGCTGGTGGTAAGCGCTATGCAAGCAAAGAAAACTTTTTTCAAAAATTATAATTTTTAATTTTTTGTATATTTGTATATTTAACATTTGTATGCTTGACAAGCAGTTTTTCTATGCATGCATATATGTATGAATGTTTGTACACAGATGTTTGTACGTGTATACACAAGCTGCTGATCAGCTGATCAGCTGACCAGCTTCTAGTTCTAAAACTGTAGGAGATATAAACTTTTGCGGTTTGCCATAGCTTATTGATCTTGGGTTGTCAACCCGAGTATACATGCAAAATTTCAAGTCTCTAGTGTCAATAGTGTTCAAAATATAGCACAATTTGAAAAATCACTATATATTCAGTTTCGATTTGCCACGCCCCCAATGGGCGTAGACATATAACTTTTTGATCGATCTTCTTAGAATCATAACATTAACTCACATGCAAAATTTCAGCATTCTGGCTTTAACGGTGTAGAAAATACGTTTTTCCCGATTTGTCACGCCCCCGATAGGCGTAGATATATCCGCCATAGCTTTTTGAACTTGGGTTGCCACCCCGATTATACATTCCAAATTGCAACTCTCTAGCTCATCATCTAGTATGATAACTTGCCTATGGGCGGAAGAGTTTTCCGATTTGCCACGCCCCTAGTGGGCGGATCGGGAAAATTTGTACACTTTATAATTCGGGAACATATATGAGTATATGTTTAAAATTTCAAGTCTCTAGCTCTAATAGCGCCGAAAAATATTGCGTTCATACGGACAGACGGACAGACGGACGGACAGCAGGACGGACATTGCACAAACCCAATATACTTTCTTCCCTTTGGGAACAAAGTATAAAAAAGGAGTGAATACACATCGCGATGTGTATTGCTCTTAAAACACCTAAAAACATCCAAAACGAAGAAAAAATTGAAATTTTTACAAACACCAGTGCATGAGAAGCAAACAGTTTAAAACTGTTAACTAAGTGCTACGCAACAACAAAATTTTAGGTAACGCGCGCACTGCAGTGGAAGCGAACAGTTAAAACTGTTAGCTAAGTGCCGCGCAACAACAAAATTTTAAATCGCGCGCGCACTGTTACGTACGTAACAACAACACGCTCAGCTGACAAGAGTTGGACGCGCACGCTAAAGCATAAACATAAACAACAACAAGATATGCTCTGAGCAATCGCACAACAATAACATATACAGCTGACGACGGACAAGCGAGAGCAACGCATGAGAAAAAGGTCAAGCGCCTCGCTAGAGGCGAGTGAGCCCAGCGATCAGCCGTTAGCTCGCGAGAGGCGAGCGAACGCCCAGCAAACGCCGTTAGCTCGAGAGAGGCGAGCGAAAGCGAAAAGAGAGCGCCAGCATGCAAAACAACCAACAACAAAATGCATACGACATGCAAAACAGCCAACAACAAAATATAGTAGCATACAAAACGGCCAACAACAACATCTACACTGCATATGACACAGGCAACAACAGTGCAAGGCAGGAGAGAGCTTGCAAGGGCATATGTTGGGCCTGTCTTAAGAGGGCAGATAAGGATGCGGGGCAAGGGGATGCATTTCAGCGGTATCTGGGTGATACCGTAGCCTGGAATTCAGCAACCAGAAAGGGTATGCTAGAGTAGACCGAAATGCATCCCGTTAGATGCTGATGCCCGCGTCGTCGGCAGAGCGGCGGCATGGGCTATATGAGAGCATGCACCAGAAGGCTTTCGAGGCTTTAGAAGTTGAAACGGTGGACGTGTGCCACGCGGCTGGGTGCACACCGGTGGTTCGTTCTGAGGCGTCGGAAGAGCTATCGGCCGATCCTCGCGCATTGGCCAGTGACTCCGCTGGAGCTATGCGCGTATGAGGAGTGCTCCGATACGCACAACCGACGCCAAATCTTCGAGCACCGGCCCCAGTCACGAACGACGTCCACTTCGAAATTTCAAAAGGCAAATCAACACAAACAAACTGGAGAGTGGCAACAGCAAATCAACACGCACAAACTGGTGAGTGGCTGCTGTTGGACGACGGGGAGTGTGGACGCCTGCCACGCGGCCGGTCGCAGCGACTGGCGTGACGAGTGGAGAGAATGGCTCTGGCGAATCCTCGCGCATTGGCCAGCGATTCCGCTGGAGCTATGTACAAATGAGGAGAGTGTTGCGATTGCCATCACAAGGAACGCATCAACGCCTCCAGCGCCGAGGGGTGCCAATTGTGAAAATTGGCCATCTGGCTTGCGCACCTGCGCCGCAGCCACCGGGGCCTTGCAATCACGACGACGAGTGTTTGCAGCGGCGCCCGGCGTGGGCAGAGGCGGGCCCATCGGGTCCAGGGTCATCAAGGAGGCATCAACTCGGGCTGGAGGAGTGGAGTTTGAAATTAAAATACAGAGGAGAAAAATGTAAAACACCAAACTTACTTACCAGCAACGCACAGAGTTGCCAGCAGAGAGCGGATACCAGCTGATGAGCAGTACAGCGCTGTCAACAGCGCGTTAACAGCGATGATCGACACGCTGTGGAGCAGCGTGCCATCGATCAACGCGAGATGGAGCAACAACGGAAGAGAGGCGCGCACTTCAAAAACACGAAGGTCGTGTTTTCCGAAGGAAGAGGGGAGTGTGAGGAGCAATATAGGCATGCACGTATGCAGTGTATATAAACACATGTATTTGCTATGTGTTTATATGCACATACGTGCATGCATATATTGCTCCACACAGCGACGCGAGCACTATAGGAGCGACCCTCGCGACTGGAAGGGTTCAGAGAGCGGACTATAGTCCGTCTCTCTCGCTCCTATAGTGTCAGCAATTGGCTCGCGTCGCTCGACCGCGGGTCATAGGGCACCGTTAGCCGAGGGTACCGCTCCAAGTGACGGACGCTGTCTTTTTGCATAGCAACAGCGGTACTTCGGCCAACGCGAAGTTGCCGCGACATTTGGCGGCCTGCTGGCGGCACCCAGATCACGCGATTGTGCCGTTAGATTGGCACGAGCGGCAGGCAGGCCCCGCTCCAGAGCCGAACAGGGCCTGCGGCTGCCCTATAAAAGGGCACCGGCGGTGTCATAGAGGCAATCAGAAAAGTAATCAAGAATCAGGAGTGAAGATCGAGAGTGAAGATCAAGAGTGAGATTCAAGTGAAGTGCAAGTATAAGTCAACGCGAGTAAAGACACAATACATCGAAGGACTACGATATCGACGCAGGACACCGATATCCAGGACTCGAAGCAGACAGGACATCGTGAGAGCATCCAAAGTATCCTGGGAGGATACATCAGACACCTATAAGGACCCAGACATACAGAAGCAGTAGTGGCCATCAACTAGCGAGTTGATACAAGGCAGCTGCAAATTGTATTCTGGCCAGAAGTCTCGTCACCGAGTTTGTGTAAGTTCACGCAGCCGTGCGAAAAGGTGAAAAGTGTGAGCATAAGAACCTAGGTGTGCCAAGAGCAAGTCCAGCAGTAGGAGTAGCCTGTACATCCGAGCGAGCCGCCGGAGTAGACAGTGCCAATCCTGGCGTGAGCTGGAGCGCTTGGGCGAATCCTGGTGCTACTGAGCCATATTTTCTCGCCCGGTCGGAGTGCGTGAACAAGCAACATAACGCTCGACGATTATAAAAGTGCATTGTAATATGAAATACCGATATAATTATAACGAGAATATACCAAGTTCAAACAGAAACTCATTTAACTGTTATTATTCCAATATCGCAAGGGCTTCAACAAATAAATTTGTTGAAACGAACTCACAGTCGGCTGAAACTGGCCCGGCTTAGACTCGGGTATAACCAAAGGTTCGTTACATAATATATAATATATAATGTATAATATATTTAATATATTAATATATTAATATAATATATTTAATATATTTTATTTTATTTTTATAATTATATTTATTTATTTAAAAAATATTGACAAAACGAGAGTCAAAATAGCCTACAAAAAATACAATTATTACAATAGAATCACCAACCCGATGGGGGTGTTTTATTTGCCAGTCCGGCCAGCTATGCCCCAATTCACAGCCAAATATGGTCAGTGATAACTATTGAAACTATGCAAAGAAAGTGTTAAATGAAAATATTAAATATAGATTATAAGAGACTAAATATAATTAATATACCGCGAGGGGTTGCGTCGGCTGCAGCGCCCAACACAGACGCGTTTGATGGTTATGGCGGATGACGATAGCCACGAAGAGGAGTGTCTGTGTAAAGGAGCCCAGGAGGGGAGTCCTCGTCCAGCGCCAAGGACTGGTGCCCCAGGACAAAGGAGACACATTCCCAATCCTGCCAGGGCATGCCGGATGTGCGGCCAGGAAGGGCACCGGGCTCTGGAGTGCCGTAACAAGGCGCTGGAGTTCTGCTGGCAGTGTGGACGTATAGGCGTGCGCACGATTACCTGTTGCCAGTCGGGAAATGACCAGCGACACCCGCCATCCAGGGGCAAGCGGGAGCAGCGTCAAGGAGCCCCCAGGCTTTAGTAGGCAGTCTACATGACGAAGGCCACCAACTGACGGCGATCGTGGTCATTGGAGCCAGGCAGCAGAAAGCCACGATCGACACAGGAGCCTCAAGCAGCTTTATTAGCGAAAAGGTCGCTGAGAGACTCCAAGGAGTGGGCGTGGTGCGTGCCACAAGGCGACGCATACGTCTGGCGAACGGCAGTTGCAGTGAAGTGGACTCGCAGCTGGAGACGAAGGTCAGCCTGACTCCCCAGCAAGTGAAGATTGCATTGCTAATTCTGCCAGGAGTGATCGACGATCTGGTGCTGGGCTGGGATTTCTTGGCCGGCATTGGCACCACATTGGAATGTGGTGGCTTGGCGCTAAGGCTTGAGCCAAGAAATCCACAGTGGGATGGACAGCGGGAGGTAAAGTTGGCAGTGGCTGTTGCCAGTGAGGAAGTTGATCTCGAGACGCCGTTAAAGGCGACCCAGAAGGATGCAGGCCGCTTGGGCAAGAGTAAGAAGACAGCTGGGACAGGATGTCGCTGGCTTCGAAAGCTGCGCCAGGGCTTGCACCGAGCTCCGCACAAGTTTCCAGACTACAGAGAAGAGTCTGGAAACTTATATCGACACATACCGCACCAAGCTGGCCAAGATGATGTAGCTGCGTGGAGGCTGTGTGTGCCGACAGAGCGGCGCAAGCACGTGCTAGAGGTGAGCCACGACGCAGCCACCGCTGGCCACCTTGGGAGCAGAAAAACAATTGCTCGGGTGGCAGCGAGGTACTACTGGCCAGGGAAGTGCGCAACTACGTGCAGCGGTGCGAGCTATGCCAGCGCTACAAGTCCAGTCGGCGGCAGGCAGCCGTCCACAGGCCCGAGAAGCTCTTGGAAATAGTGCGCCAAAAGTTGGAAAGACCAATTCAAGAGCAGGCGCGGCATTTCAACTTGCGGCGGCGGCAATGGAAGCCGGCCATTGGGGGCAAGGTGTGGGCGAAAGAACGCCACCTATCCAATGCCGCGGACGGATTTGAGGGCGGAGGGCCATATACGGTGGTCAATTTTGTGTCGCCTGTCATCTGCCGCATCAGCTCGGATGCCGAAGAGCAGACCAGGACCGCGCATGTGGCTGACCTGAAGCCGTGGAGAGGCGGGACGGGTGAGTCGCATAGCGTTGCAGAGCAGGCTGACTAAAAGCAAAAATTAAAAAAAAAAAATAATAATAAAAAAAACAAGTAAGAACGTTGCAATTAGGCGCAACTAACTGCGATATACTTTGTTCCCATAGGTGCATCTTATTTATTTAATAAACATTTTGTTAACGAAATATTTCGGCAATTATAAAACGTACATGGCAAGCAACAAACGTTTTTCCTATACATATGTATGTATATACATACAGATTACACATGTACACACTATACGAGTATACACACAATTTTCTATGTATGCATACAAAAGCTTGCATGCCAGAATATTCTAAGAATTGTGTCTGAATTGGGAATTTTTCGATCGTTACTTTAGTTTTGTCAAAAGGCGCTCTAGCAATGCCTTATTTGGTTTTAGTTAACACAGCCCAGATCAGGGCAGTGGCGCTGGTGGTAAGCGCTATGCAAGCAAAGAAAACTTTTTTCAAAAATTATAATTTTTAATTTTTTGTATATTTGTATATTTAACATTTGTATGCTTGACAAGCAGTTTTTCTATGCATGCATATATGTATGAATGTTTGTACACAGATGTTTGTACGTGTATACACAAGCTGCTGATCAGCTGATCAGCTGACCAGCTTCTAGTTCTAAAACTGTAGGAGATATAAACTTTTGCGGTTTGCCATAGCTTATTGATCTTGGGTTGTCAACCCGAGTATACATGCAAAATTTCAAGTCTCTAGTGTCAATAGTGTTCAAAATATAGCACAATTTGAAAAATCACTATATATTCAGTTCCGATTTGCCACGCCCCCAATGGGCGTAGACATATAACTTTTTGATCGATCTTCTTAGAATCATAACATTAACTCACATGCAAAATTTCAGCATTCTGGCTTTAACGGTGTAGAAAATACGTTTTTCCCGATTTGTCACGCCCCCGATAGGCGTAGATATATCCGCCATAGCTTTTTGAACTTGGGTTGCCACCCCGATTATACATTCCAAATTGCAACTCTCTAGCTCATCATCTAGTATGATAACTTGCCTATGGGCGGAAGAGTTTTCCGATTTGCCACGCCCCTAGTGGGCGGATCGGGAAAATTTGTACACTTTATAATTCGGGAACATATATGAGTATATGTTTAAAATTTCAAGTCTCTAGCTCTAATAGCGCCGAAAAATATTGCGTTCATACGGACAGACGGACAGACGGACGGACAGCAGGACGGACATTGCACAAACCCAATATACTTTCTTCCCTTTGGGAACAAAGTATAAAAAAGGAGTGAATACACATCGCGATGTGTATTGCTCTTAAAACACCTAAAAACATCCAAAACGAAGAAAAAATTGAAATTTTTACAAACACCAGTGCATGAGAAGCAAACAGTTTAAAACTGTTAACTAAGTGCTACGCAACAACAAAATTTTAGGTAACGCGCGCACTGCAGTGGAAGCGAACAGTTAAAACTGTTAGCTAAGTGCCGCGCAACAACAAAATTTTAAATCGCGCGCGCACTGTTACGTACGTAACAATAACACGCTCAGCTGACAAGAGTTGGACGCGCACGCTAAAGCATAAACATAAACAACAACAAGATATGCTCTGAGCAATCGCACAACAATAACATATACAGCTGACGACGGACAAGCGAGAGCAACGCATGAGAAAAAGGTCAAGCGCCTCGCTAGAGGCGAGTGAGCCCAGCGATCAGCCGTTAGCTCGCGAGAGGCGAGCGAACGCCCAGCAAACGCCGTTAGCTCGAGAGAGGCGAGCGAAAGCGAAAAGAGAGCGCCAGCATGCAAAACAACCAACAACAAAATGCATACGACATGCAAAACAGCCAACAACAAAATATAGTAGCATACAAAACGGCCAACAACAACATCTACACTGCATATGACACAGGCAACAACAGTGCAAGGCAGGAGAGAGCTTGCAAGGGCATATGTTGGGCCTGTCTTAAGAGGGCAGATAAGGATGCGGGGCAAGGGGATGCATTTCAGCGGTATCTGGGTGATACCGTAGCCTGGAATTCAGCAACCAGAAAGGGTATGCTAGAGTAGACCGAAATGCATCCCGTTAGATGCTGATGCCCGCGTCGTCGGCAGAGCGGCGGCATGGGCTATATGAGAGCATGCACCAGAAGGCTTTCGGAAGGCGTCGGAAGAGCTATCGGCCGATCCTCCTGCATTGGCCAGTGACTCCGCTGGAGCTATGCGCGTATGAGGAGTGCTCCGATACGCACAACCGACGCCAAATCTTCGAGCACCGGCCCCAGTCACGAACGACGTCCACTTCGAAATTTCAAAAGGCAAATCAACACAAACAAACTGGAGAGTGGCAACAGCAAATCAACACGCACAAACTGGTGAGTGGCTGCTGTTGGACGACGGGGAGTGTGGGCGCCTGCCACGCGGCCGGTCGCAGCGACTGGCGTGACGAGTGGAGAGAATGGCTCTGGCGAATCCTCGCGCATTGGCCAGCGATTCCGCTGGAGCTATGTACAAATGAGGAGAGTGTTGCGATTGCCATCACAAGGAACGCATCAACGCCTCCAGCGCCGAGGGGTGCCAATTGTGAAAATTGGCCATCTGGCTTGCGCACCTGCGCCGCAGCCACCGGGGCCTTGCAATCACGACGACGAGTGTTTGCAGCGGCGCCCGGCGTGGGCAGAGGCGGCGGCAGGCCCATCGGGTCCAGGGTCATCAAGGAGGCATCAACTCGGGCTGGAGGAGTGGAGTTTGAAATTAAAATACAGAGGAGAAAAATGTAAAACACCAAACTTACTTACCAGCAACGCACAGAGTTGCCAGCAGAGAGCGGATACCAGCTGATGAGCAGTACAGCGCTGTTAACAGCGCGTTAACAGCGATGATCGACACGCTGTGGAGCAGCGTGCCATCGATCAACGCGAGATGGAGCAACAACGGAAGAGAGGCGCGCACTTCAAAAACACGAAGGTCGTGTTTTCCGAAGGAAGAGGGGAGTGTGAGGAGCAATATAGGCATGCACGTATGCAGTGTATATAAACACATGTATTTGCTATGTGTTTATATGCACATACGTGCATGCATATATTGCTCCACACAGCGACGCGAGCACTATAGGAGCGACCCTCGCGACTGGAAGGGTTCAGAGAGCGGACTATAGTCCGTCTCTCTCGCTCCTATAGTGTCAGCAATTGGCTCGCGTCGCTCGACCGCGGGTCATAGGGCACCGTTAGCCGAGGTACCGCTCCAAGTGACGGACGCTGTCTTTTTGCATAGCAACAGCGGTACTTCGGCCAACGCGAAGTTGCCGCGACATTTGGCGGCCTGCTGGCGGCACCCAGATCACGCGATTGTGCCGTTAGATTGGCACGAGCGGCAGGCAGGCCCCGCTCCAGAGCCGAACAGGGCCTGCGGCTGCCCTATAAAAGGGCACCGGCGGTGTCATAGAGGCAATCAGAAAAGTAATCAAGAATCAGGAGTGAAGATCGAGAGTGAAGATCAAGAGTGAGATTCAAGTGAAGTGCAAGTATAAGTCAACGCGAGTAAAGACACAATACATCGAAGGACTACGATATCGACGCAGGACACCGATATCCAGGACTCGAAGCAGACAGGACATCGTGAGAGCATCCAAAGTATCCTGGGAGGATACATCAGACACCTATAAGGACCCAGACATACAGAAGCAGTAGTGGCCATCAACTAGCGAGTTGATACAAGGCAGCTGCAAATTGTATTCTGGCCAGAAGTCTCGTCACCGAGTTTGTGTAAGTTCACGCAGCCGTGCGAAAAGGTGAAAAGTGTGAGCATAAGAACCTAGGTGTGCCAAGAGCAAGTCCAGCAGTAGGAGTAGCCTGTACATCCGAGCGAGCCGCCGGAGTAGACAGTGCCAATCCTGGCGTGAGCTGGAGCGCTTGGGCGAATCCTGGTGCTACTGAGCCATATTTTCTCGCCCGGTCGGAGTGCGTGAACAAGCAACATAACGCTCGACGATTATAAAAGTGCATTGTAATATGAAATACCGATATAATTATAACGAGAATATACCAAGTTCAAACAGAAACTCATTTAACTGTTATTATTCCAATATCGCAAGGGCTTCAACAAATAAATTTGTTGAAACGAACTCACAGTCGGCTGAAACTGGCCCGGCTTAGACTCGGGTATAACCTAAGGTTCGTTACATAATATATAATATATAATGTATAATATATTTAATATATTAATATATTAATATAATATATTTAATATATTTTATTTTATTTTTATAATTATATTTATTTATTTATTTATTTAAAAAATATTGACAAAACGAGAGTCAAAATAGCCTACAAAAAATACAATTATTACAATAGAATCACCAACCCGATGGGGGTGTTTTATTTGCCAGTCCGGCCAGCTATGCCCCAATTCACAGCCAAATATGGTCAGTGATAACTATTGAAACTATGCAAAGAAAGTGTTAAATGAAAATATTAAATATAGATTATAAGAGACTAAATATAATTAATATAATTACAATTTAATAATTCTTAAAATTAAAAATAAAAAAATAAAAATTAACAAAAATAAAAATTAAAATTAAAATTAAAATTAAAATAAATAAAATAAAAATAGGTAAAGAAACAAGGAAGATATTAACAATATTGAAAGATAAATTAAAAGAAGGCCTATAATATAGAATATTTAATAGGATTGAGAAATCACTGCAAGCAACAATAGCAACATAATGTAGCTTATGCCTGTGCATTGCGAGTGATTTCCCTAAGGTGTGCTAAAAGCAACGAATTAAATTTAGGAAGAGAGAGCTCTAAGGAAAATACGTGATAATATTTATTAAAATTAACACACAGAACATGAAACGCACTATGCAAAGAATAATCCGTAGTGCATATAGGTAAATGAAGCGGACGATAATGTCTAGTTGTTCGGGACGGAACCGAGAAATTAAGACGCATCAACAAAAAGGACGAATCAATATTACCGTTAATTACTTTGTGCAAAAAATCAATTCCTAAAATTGTTCTGCGATTCATTAACGATGGAAGATCAATGAGCTGAAGCCTACTATGGTAAGACGGTAATCGTAAATTACTGTCCCAGTTAAGATCCCTTAGGGCAAAAAGAAGAAACTGTTTTTGGACTGATTCAATACGATCTTGATACAGTTTATGTTGCGGAGACCAAACAACTGAGCAATACTCTAAGATAGGACGTACAAGCGAAATAAATAATTGTTTGGTAATAAAAGGATCTTTAAATTCCTTAGACCAACGTTTAATAAAGCCAAGCACGCTTTTGGCTTCATTTATGATGGTAGAAATATGAAGATTAAAATTAAGTTTACTGTCAAAGAGAACACCAAGATCTTTGACTGTAAAGATGCGTTGTAAGGAAATGTTACTAATTTTATAGTCAACAATATGAGGAATAGAACGACTAAAAGTTATAGTCATACACTTTGAGCAATTTAGGTGCAACTGGTTCACCACACACCAAGATTGAAATGCATTAAGGTCATCTTGAAGTTGTAGATGCCCATTTGCACTGGAGTATGGAAGGCAAAGTTTTACATCATCCGCATACATAAATATGGTAGAATAAGAGATGCAAATATATAATATATAATATATAATATATAATATATAATATATAATATATAATATATAATATATAATATATAATATATAATATATAATATATAATATATAATATATAATATATAAAATTTGTATTTTGATCTAGTTGGCCGAAATAAATCGTCATGCATGGGTCACGGCTGGTGGTAAGGGTGAGTTGGAGCTGGAACTCCCCATGATGGAGGTGGTGCAAACACATGTTATACCCACAGCTACCGCTGTAGATCCTGATGTCTTAAACGCTATATGCTCGCTGGGTTGTTTTAAGGAAAAGGAAAAGCTCTTACATGAATTGTTGAGTGCAAGGTGCTGACTTAGTCATCTCTTATGAAATGCTTTTAATATACCTTAACTTACAGCCATAATACAGAAAAGGTTATTTACTTTTTGCTCCTCGAACGAAAGCGCCGCCGGCCCGCCCTTGAAGATGATGACGAAATAGCACAAAAGTCACGCAATGAACTAGATACGGTAGATCCACCTCGGAAAAGATTAGATAAATGTCGAATTAATGGTACTAACGCGCCGAGCTATGGACAGATTTCTGAGGGTTCTCCACTTACACCTCGACGACAGGCCTTTAAGTGAGTTTATTTTAACTGTTTCATGACCCTTCATTAACTTTTCAACAGCTTTAGATCATACAGCAGTACACGTAATCATCAACGACGATCGCCGACTACGGTGTCTACATCAGTACGCAGCTCATCATACCACAGTCCAACACGTTGCAATTCACCAATAGGCTTAGCGCAGCAGCAGTCTAATGCTATTTCGCGACCTACCTCACCTGCCACAGGTTCACGTCATTCAACTTATGGTGATAGAGAACGTTCCGGATCGGGTCATCATACGACGGTTAGCCGAACGCCGTCTCATAATTCACAGAAAAGCATTGAAGGAGATGTAATAGTCGTTAGAGAGCCACACCTGGAGCGCCGTGATTCAACACGTCAGGCTCAGGAACGCAGTGGCAGTGGCGGCGGTTCTTCTAGGGAGCGTGGTGAATGTGTGCAATTAGCTGGTAGTCTTGGTGGGGATTCGTGCGGGAATTCCGCTGCTGCTTTACCTACAGTGCATCATCGGGCAAATTCTGGTCCGACAATTTCCATTGGTATGATTTAAAAAAATTTTCTTGGTTAAAAAGAATCTTTATTGTTGTCATTATTGTTATGCAGTTGTGAATCAAAATGCTTCGTCGTTGCTCAATAATAGCAATCCTGGCATCCCTGGCTCACCGTGCAATACGCCTGGAGGACAACTTTGGAAAACAAGACTCACTAATATCAAAAATAGTTTTCTTGGCAGTCCGCGGTTTCATCGAAGGAAAATGCAGAGTATTTCAAGATTCTTTATGTTTTGGTTGTGTGATAAAATAATCATGTTTTTTAGTCTCCGCTGATGAGGTGCACTTAACGCCGGAATCATCCCCAGAACTTACTAAACGTTCTTGGTTTGGCAACTTAATAACTACTGAGAAAGATGAAACATTTACTATATTGGTAAAAGGCAAACCTATTGCCACAGTTAAGGCACATTTGATACACGCATTTTTATCCGTAAGACCCTTTCAATAAAATGATTAAAAACTTTATTAAAGCTCAACTAGTCATCCCGACATTTAGCGATTATAATATCGGCAATAAATACGTAAAGCCGTTGAAAATGGAAATTTAGATAATGATTTTTTATACCCTGAACCCATTGGGAATAGGAAATCAGGGTATAATGATTTAGTTAAAAGTATTTAACGTGTCGATTTCCTAAAATATAAGAGCTAGAGACTTCATTATTTTTGTGTTAGGTTCGTATATTCTATGCGCAGTACGAGTTTGTTTCAGAAATTTGATAACTTGTATCGTTCCAGAGTTATCGATAAAACATGTATCGAGGATCAGATATAAAATTATTTCTTGTTCATCTTTAGAGTTAGAGTCTCCAAGTTTTCTACATATACATATATAGATACTAATTTAATACAATTTCGGTATTTGCCAGATTTTGGATTGCGGTTCCCAATTCACCGCCTCACACCCCGACATGTGTACAAAACGAATACTATAGACATACAGTTTGGCTTGACATATAGATTTAAATGTCATGATCATAATAATTAAGATATTAATACGCGGTTCGTTTGGGATTCAGCATATTTCCTAGTCGGACAGAGTAGACTTTTCAAATAGTACATTATTTAATGAATTCGTGTTCATATATTTTTATACCCTGAGTCCATTGAAAATGGGAATTCAGGGTATAATGGTTTTGTTAAAAGTATGTAACAGGCAGAAGGAGGCGTGGCAGACCCCATAAAGTATATATATTCTTGATCAGGGTGACGAGAAAAGTTGATATAGCCATGTCCGTCTGTCCGTCTGTCCGTATGTATGAACGCGTCGATTTCCGAAGATACAAAAGCTAGAGAGTTCATTATTTTTGTGTTAGGTCCGTATATTGCACGCGCAGTACGAGTTTGTTTCAGAAATTCGATAACTCGTATATTTGCAAAGTTATCGATAAATGAATTTATCGGGAACCAGTTACAAAATTCTAGCTAATTCATCTTTAGAGCTAGAGTCTCCAAGTCCTCAGCATATATATAGATACTAATTTAATACAATTTCGTTTTTGTCAGATTTTGGATTTCGCTCCCCACCTCGCCCCACCACCACCAAATGTGTAAAAAATGCATTTCAAATAGTAGAGACATGCAGTTTGTTTTAGCATATAGATATGAATATCATAATCATAATCTGAAGATATCAATACGATTGTCCATCTAGAAACAGAATTATTAATCATCAAAGTTTTCTCAACAAAACCCATGTGGCGCAGCAACAAAGGTAGCGAGACAGCAAGCCGCCTGCATTGCTCAGACACATATGTACATGCTTACAAGCGTGTGTGTGCTCGTGTTTTTGCATGTATAGTTTCTTACGCGTGCAGAAACGAATCGAATAATTCTTGGAATCTTTTTCGTTTGAAGAAGGGCTCAGGGAATTTCGATGTCGAGCAGTCTCGACTACAGCTTTCTTACTTATTCTGATTTATATTTAAATTTTACAGATGGCAGAGCTATCACATAGTGTAGTATCACCCACTTCATTCCGTGTGGAGTACAAACGCAACGGGAATGGATCTGTTATGTTTCAAAGGCATGTGAAATTTCAGGTAATTAAATGATTATTTCCACATACTCAAGGCTTACTAAATTTTATTTGAGATAGGTTGACATCAGTCCCATATGCAAGCAAGGTGATATAGCGGATATGTTATTCGCTTTAACATTTACACTCTTATCAGGTGAGTAATATTCTAAATAATAGTTTGCAATAGTTTTCTTCTCTGGTATCCAAATTTTGATATTTTCAAAATGTTTAGATAGTAAAATATAAACGGAAAACGGAAACGGGCTCAGCAACAAATTGCAAGACGCTTGTTCTTATTTGTTGTGAGATTTACGGGCTCACTAATATGAACAGAAGGACGGCTAGAAATACATATGTATAGGGTCCTAATTAAGAAGAAATCATCATGCCTCCTTCTGTCCGCTACATTCATTTATCTAAACCACTATACCGTGATTTCACGTTTTAAATGGCAGATAATGACTAAAGATAAAAGGATTATTACTATGATATTGATATTGTCGACGAGCTTTATTTGGTTATGGATGGAAATCCTAAATGTTTTTTCATGCTTTTCAGTGCGTGGCAGGCTGTTTACTACAGTTATATATCGAACGTTGTATGTACATACATATGTACATATGAAGTTTCTGATATATGAATATACATTCTAGATAGATGTTATTAGGTTAACGTTTTCATCAGAATAAATTAAAATTAAATTTATTATAAGATAAGATAAGATAAGATTACTGGGCAAAAAAAAAAAAAAAAACTGGCGATAACATTCATAGCTATAATAATATGATTCAAGATTAAACATTCGTTTAAAATATTTGAAATTTAGTTCATATATTACAAATAAATAACTGAAAGTATCCATAAATCTCTTAGAAAATGTATATTTTTTAAATAAGTAAAATTAATTACAAAAGCTGTGGCAATGCGCGTTAAGCATGATAAAAGAGCTAATTTAAAACGTCCAATTATCTAAATTGTTGCAAGGTGCTGCGCTTTTTTCACCAACTTCGGCTCCACTCAATTACGAAGGCAGAAATAAAAGCCAATACGATTTGTTTATTATTTATTAACTAGCTGACCCGGCGAACTTCGTATCGCCTAACAGTTAGAGAATGTCGTGTTACATTTTAGCTGAACAAATTCAGGTTTTGATGAACGTAATACAATAATACAAAATAATATTAATATAAATAGAAATATAAAAGTATTTTATTATGATGAATGATGATGAAAACATACAGAATGAGAATAAAAATTTATAAAAATGAAATAATTAAGTTTTCCAAACAGATGTAAAGAAAAAAAAGAAAAAATCATTGAAAAATATGTTGCTCAGGGATACACTCTGATTAATTTATTAATCGGATTTTCATTCAAGCACCTTGTGGTAAACGACCTTCTTCGGATGGTTGCCGACACGTGAGCATGCCACGTACAATTGACCATGAGAAAAACACGCATTTTCTAGATTGAAGCCACAAATAGTCAAGGATTGGCGCTGTGATTTGTTGATCGTCATGGCGAATGCAAGACAAATCGGGAATTGAATTGGTTTAAACTCAAAGGGCATATCTGTTAGGATCATCGGAATCCTTTGAATAAGAAATTCATCTTTAAATTTTCCTTTGAGTTTCGACGCGTAAATTACATTGCTCATCAGTTTTCTTATCACCAAACGCGTTCCATCGCACAGTTTTGGTTGGTTTAAATTTCTAAGCATCATAACTACCGAGCCAACCTTCAGTTATAAATTGTGCGGTGGTAAACCAAGCACATCCAAAAGTTAAAAAATTCAGTTGGATAATTAGTGGCTTCTTCTTCGTTTGTCACACAGTCGACAGATTTGAATGAATACAGATTACCTACGATTTGATTTTGAATTATAAAATTGAGGTCATGTACATCTTTATTTTTATCAATCATATCGAAACGCTGCTCGATTCAAATCAATACTTGAACCATCTCTTCTTACACTTCGAAGATTATTCCTCTGTTCATCTGTACGATAAGCTCGACGATTTCTCTTTTCTAATCTAGCCGTATCACGAGCTGCCTCTCTTTGCTCCATATTAACGCGGCGCTCTTCTTGGTCGATTTCTCGTTCTTCGTCAGATAATTGACTCGCGATATTCTGTTGCCTAATTCCATTACGGGTGCGTTGGGTAAGATTAGATCTTTTAGGACGCGGCATTTTTATACCCTGAGCCCATTGAAAATGGATTGTAATTTATTACAATTTCGTTTTTTGTCAGATTTTGGATTCCGTTTCCCACTTCACCCCGCCACCCTCAAATGTGGAAAAAATGAATTTCAAATACTAGAGACATGCAGTTTGGTTTAGCATATAGGTATGAATATTATAATCATAATCTGAAGATACCAATACGATTGTCCATCTAGAAACAGAATTATTAATCATCAAAGTTTTCTCATCAAAACCCATGCGACGCAGCAGCAAAGCAGCGAGACAGCAAGACGCTTGCAATGCTTACACGCATGCATACACACATACATGCCTACAAGCGTAGATCAGCGTCTATGTGTGCGCGTGGTTTTGCATGTACAGTTTCTTATGCGTGCAGAAACGAATCGAATAATTCTCGGAAGATGATTCTTTCGAAGAAGGGGGCTCAGGGGATTTCGTAGTCGAGCAGCCTCGACTACAGCTTTCTTACTTGTTATTAATAGTAATACTGAATATGCACTCGCACACAACCACATAAAACAATCGTCGTATAAATTTAATTTAGAAGAATTATGTTTTCTTTCTTTTTGATTGTTTTCTTATTTTTATACTTTGTTCCCAAAGGGAAGAAAGTATATTGGGTTTGTGCAATGTCCGTCTTGCTGTCCGTCCGTCTGTCCGTCTGTCCGTCCGTCTGTCCGTCCGTCCGTCTGTCCGTCTGTCCGTATGAACGCAATATTTTTCGGCGCTATTAGAGCTAGAGACTTGAAATTTTAAACATATACTCATATATGCTCCCGAATTATGAAGTGTTAAAATTTTCCCGATCCGCCCACTAGGGGCGTGGCAAATCGGAAAACTCTTCCGCCCATAGTTAAGTTATCATACTAGATGATGAGCTAGAGAGTTGCAATTTGAAATGTATACTCGGGGTGACAACCCAAGTTCAAAAAGCTATGGCGGATATATCTACGCCCATTGGGGGCGTGGCAAATCGGGAAATACGTTTCTTCTACACCGTTAAAGCTAGAACGCTGAAATTTTGCATGTGAGTTTTTTTTATTTTTTATTTTATTTTATTTAATTAATGTGTTGACAAAACTAGAGTCAAGCTTAAGACAAATATAATTTTAAATGAATAAAGCCTAAAAAAGAAGACATTTAAATAATCATTAGTATCACCAACCCGATGGGGGTGTTTTATTTGCCAGACCGGCCAGCAATGCCCCGATTCACAGCCATAAGTGGTCAATGATACTAATGAAAGTATGACAAAATAGTGTTATTTGAAGACTTAAAATTAAGTATTAAAAGTTCTTAGGACTAATTATGAAATAACAATTTAAAAGTAAATATTTAGACTAAAGATTAGCAAATTAAAGGAAATAATAAAAAGACAAAATTCAGAGTGAGATGTAGAGAGTGAAATAAAATAGATAGCAAAAACAAAAACTATGTTCACATCCGGGCATTTAGATGAAGTTCCCTAAGATGAGCTGAAAGCAATGATTTTATTAGCGGAAGAGAGAGCTCTAAGGAGAATACGTGGTAATATTTATTATAATTAAGACATAAGACATGGAAAGCAGAATTTAAAGAATAATCCGTGGTGCAATGTGGTAAATGTAACGTACGATAGTTTCTAGTAGTACGGGGAGGAACAGAGAAATGCAGACGCATTAACAGGGTGGGCGAATCAATATTACCATGAATCAAATTATGAAGGAAAGTAATACTTAAGATTGTCCTACGATTCATTAATGATGGCAGATCAATAAGAAGAAGTCTACTATGATAGGAAGGCAAACGTAAATTACTGTTCCAATTTAGATCCCTTAAGGCAAAGAGTAGAAACTGTTTTTGGACTGATTCAATGCGATCTTGATACAGTTTATGTTGCGGAGACCAAATAACAGAACAATACTCCAAGATAGGATGAACAAGTGAAATATATAACTGCTTGGTAACAAAAGGATCATTAAATTCCTTAGACCAACGTTTAATAAAACCAAGCACACATTTGGCTTCATTTGTGATGGCAGAAATATACAGATTAAAATTAAGTTTAGTGTCAAAGAGAACGCCAAGGTCTTTGACAGTGAAGATACGTTGTAAGGATAAATTATTTATTTTATAGTCGAGCAAGTGGGGAACAGTACGACAGAAGGTCATTGTCATACATTTGGAGCAATTTAAATGTAATTGATTAGCCTCACACCATATTTGAAATGCATTAAGGTCATCTTGAAAATGTACATGCTTAATTCAGTTAGAATATGAAAAGCACAGTTTTACATCATCTGCATACATAAGTATCTTTGAATGAGAAATACAACTAGGAAGGTCATTAATAAAAAGGGAAAAGAGTAATGGGCCTAAATGACTACCCTGGGGAACACCTGACGTAACAAAGATTAGTTTTGAAATTGAATTTCTCAGCAAAACTCTCTGAGTTCTGCCCTTTAAGTAGGATGATATCTACAATAAAAGTTTAGGGGAAAATCCTAAGCGATCTAGCTTTAAAATTAGCAAATGGTGGTGAACTGAGTCAAATGCTTTACTGAAGTCCGTATAAATAACATCAGTTTGCATTCTATTCAAAAAACTGTCATTAACTAGGGAAGTGAATTCTAATAAATTCATAGTGGTTGATCGATTTTGAAAAAACCCATGCTGCGATGGATGAACAATTGATTTACAATAGTGTTGCACTGACGATGTTATTATTTTTTCAAATAACTTCGGAATTACAGAAAGTTTCGCAATGCCTCTATAATTGAAAATATCAGATTTTCCGCCTTTTTTATGTAACGGAATAATAAAAGATTCTTTCCAACTTGAAGGAAAAACCGAAGTATCCAAGGATAAGTTAAACAACTTTAGTAATGATGACAGAAGAGAAGCACTAGACTCTTTAATCACACAACTTGGAATATTATCAGCTCCTGGAGAAAAGGATGATTTCAATGTCCTAATAGCTGCAGCCAATGAATCTACAGACACCCTTGGAACATCAATTGAAAAGGTTTCAGAGAAGGAAAATGGATATGAGTTATTGAAGCAGTCAACGGAAGAATAAGTTGATTGGAAGAATTTTGCAAATAGATCAGAAGAGACCTGATCATCACAAGATTTTTCCATACCAAAGAAAAAGGAGGTTGGCAAACCAGAAGATTTACGCTTCGAATTTACAAAAGTGTCAAATTGCTTAGGATCACTAGTAAACTGGCGCTTAACGCGAATAAGATAATTCTCATAACAGCGAGAATTTAAGAGATTAAAATTTGACTTGGCTATAGAATATTTCACCCAGTCAACAGCCGAACAAGACCTTTTAAATTTCTTAAAATACCTTGATTTAATATTTCTTAAATTTAAAAGAGTCTTAGAAAACCAGGGCGGCTTATTCGAAACCGGCGAAATACTACAGAGTGGTACACATACATCAAGAATAGTGTCTAAAGTTGAGTAAAAAAGTGATGATGCCTCATTAACATCAACCGACTCATATAAATGCGACCAGTCAGCTGAACTAATCAGTTCGTTTAGCAAAACAAAATCACATTTACGATAGCAACGTCTTCGATTTGAAGGTAATTGTGATACAGTTGAGGGATTATTAATAGACAATGAAATCTCTAAAGTTGGATGATAACTATCCTCAGGTAAACAAAAAGGGGTTGATCTCAATACATTTATGATGGAATCATCATTTATGAATACGAGATCAAGCGACCGATTCAAATGATAGGAAATAGAGTTCATTTGAAACATAGAAAGGTTAAACAATTCATCAAAAAGATAGTGATCAATTGTCGGAATAAGGTAATACAAGTTATGTGATGGGCATAAACTTGTATGTCAGAAGAAGGTGGGATATATGAGCATGTTATAAATAATGAACACGATGGGAGAGTAATTTTAACACATATAATCTCCACATCGTGAAGAAAGGAAAACGAAAACTGTTCAGAGAGGATACTAGACTTAACAGCAATAAAAACTCCACCTCCTCTACGATTTAAGCGATCAAGTCTATAAATAATGAAATTACTTGACATAATTTCACTATTATGAACACTCTGAGTTAACCATGTTTCAGTTAAAACAATTATGTCATATACTGAACTGAAACTATTCATAAATATAGTATTAAGCTTAGAGTTTATGCCCCGTACATTTTGATATATCAGGGACATCCGAGGAGAAAATCTATTATTTATTAGTTTTTTGGAACAATTTTCGATGAAGATTGCACCGAAGGAGTATTAAGCGAGACAGGTGCTGATCTGTTCCGATTCTTCGGTTTAAATTCATGAACAACTATATGTGGTGGCCAAAATTTACTGTCGCATATAGTTGAAAAATATTCAACCGGTACATTTATCTTATACGAAGAAATTTAACGGGGAGTCGAAAAATTAAACTTCGTTTACATTCGTAGAAAGTTTAGAAGAAATAAATGCAGATATTGCTTCACATGTTGTGTCCGACGAAAGCCTAGACAAGAAAACTTGCTTTCGAGGAGCGACAACACATAAAGTTGGGACAGTATTGGAAGAATTAGTTGACGTATTGGTATTCTCTGTTTGAACAACAATTGGAGGAGAAACCAATTTTTGATCAGGGACAAGAGATTCAATAGCAACTTCATCCCATAAGGCCGTAGCCACAGGGCAGGGCGATGGAACACGAAGCGATTTAGGAGATGAAGACAAAACAGAGACACAAGGTGACGGAGGAGCAAGGGAGTTGGGGGATATGTTAGTACAGGAGGAGGTACCAACAACGAAGGAATCTCAGATTGAGATTGAGAGCTGTCAAAATTATATTTGTTCAATATTTCTTCAGCAGCTAACAAGTCACTTGATAACTGCTTAGAAACATTACTCAATTTATAAAATTGAACCCTCACCGCATTATACATCTTGGAAAAATCAAATTGTTTTTCCAAGCAAGTTGGACAAGGCCAACGTAAGCCACCACAACCAATTTTGGCAGTGGACATGACCTTATCGTAGTCCCGCCCGGTAAGACCAGCACATTTAACATGCATAATGTTCTCACACAGCCAGCAATCTACAAATTGGACCTGTGCAGAGTCAACTGCCTGTCTATAAGTGCATACCTTCTTGCAGCAACTCATATTGGCAATTGTGGTTTTTAAGAAATCAAATCGCAAAAAGCAAATATAAAGATCAAAACAGAGATGCAAAAAAATAACTTTTTCAACTAATCAAAACTGCAAAGCAGTATAAAACAACTCACAGTAAACCACGGATTAAAACTTGATGAAGATCGAAAACAAAGATCTTCGCAGCTGATAATTAACCGTAATTTAATGTAAATCGAGATAAAATAAATATTAAAAACAGTGAAAACAAGTAAATAATCGCGGAGCGCAAAAAAACACGTCAATTACTCTCAACTGAGAACTCTCTCTGAAGTTAATGTTAATAAGTTAATGTTATGATTCTAAGAAGATCGATCAAAAAGTTATATGTCTACGCCCATTGGGGGCGTGGCAAATCGGACCTGAATATATAGTGATTTTTATAATTGTGCTATATTTTGAACACTATTGACACTAGAGACTTGAAATTTTGCATGTACACTTGGGTTGACAACCCAAGACTAATAAGCTATGGTAGATATATCTACGCCCACAGGGGGCGTGGCAAACCGCAAAAGTTTCTATCTCCTACAGTTTTAGAGCTAGAAGCTTGAAATTTGGATGGTTCAGTTACTAATGTCCTCCTCTATCGATGACCCAAAAATAATTTTTCAGCCTCTTTGGGGGCGTGGCATATCGAAAAATACCCTGTAATTTTCGCATTTTTGGAATGTAAGCAACCAAATTTTGCAGTCATGTTAGCCTCGGCCCTTTCTAAGAACTGGCAAAAATTATGCGTCTACGCCCACTGGGGGCGTGGGAAATTGGCAAAGAAGTTTGTTGTGGCCAACTGCATAATTCATGCATATAATAGCTTAGTAGCAATTGCTAAGATGGCAAAATGCATTTTAACATAAATATAATAATATTAATGAATTTAAAAAATAAAATGTATAAGTTTTCAATTAATAAATAAAAAGTTTCCAGCGGGATTCGAACCTAGGTCTTTTGAAAACAACATGTAATCGTTAGCTAAACCTAAATAAATTCACAGCTGATCAGCTGGTCAGCTGATCAGCAGCTTGTGACAAAACAAAGCAATACAATCGCAATTCTTGCAATATGTATACACTTTTGGATGTGTATACACTTACAAACATCTGTGTACACATACATACATATATGCATGCATAGAAAAACTGCTTGCCACACAGCGTGGCAAATCGGAAAAGTTGTTTTAGTTTTTGCCTAAATGCAGAATTCATATGCGTATGTTTATAAATTATCATCAATTGGCAGCAAGCATTTTATAATAAATATACAAATATAAAAAAAATTAAAAAAAAAATTTTTGAAAAAAAAGTTTTCTGCGGGATTCGCATAGCTTGGATAGCGCTTACCACCAGCGCCACTGCCCTGACCTGGCATTCGTTAACTAAAACCAAATAAGACATTGCTAGAGCGCCTTTTGACAAAACTAAAGTAACGATTGAAAAATTCCCAATTCAGTCACAATTCTTAGAATATTCTGGAATGCAAGCTTTTGTATGCATACATATAAAATTGTGTGTATACTCGTATAGTGTGTACATGTGTAAATCTGTATGTATGTGTAGGAAAAACGTTTTTTGCTTGCCCTGAACGTTTTCTAATTGCCGAAATATTTCGTTAATTAAATGTTTATTAAATAAATAAGATGTACCTATGGGAACAAAGTATATCGCAGTTAGTTGCGCCTAACTGCAACATGTTTGTACGTGTATACACAAGCTGCTGATCAGCTGACCAGCTTCTAGTTCTAAAACTGTAGGAGATATAAACTTTTGGGTTTGCCATAGCTTATTGATCTTGGGTTGTCAACCCGAGTATACATGCAAAATTTCAAGTCTCTAGTGTCAATAGTGTTCAAAATATAGCACAATTTGAAAAATCACTATATATTCAGGTCCGATTTGCCACGCCCCCAATGGGCGTAGACATATAACTTTTTGATCGATCTTCTTAGAATCATAACATTAACTCACATGCAAAATTTCAGCATTCTGGCTTTAACGGTGTAGAAAATACGTTTTTCCCGATTTGCCACGCCCCCAATAGGCGTTTATATATCCGCCATAGCTTTTTGAACTTGGGTTGTCACCCCGATTATACATTCCAAATTGCAACTCTCTAGCTCATCATCTAGTATGATAACTTGCCTATGGGCGGAAGAGTTTTCCGATTTGCCACGCCCCTAGTGGGCGGATCGGGAAAATTTGTACACTTTATAATTCGGGAACATATATGAGTATATGTTTAAAATTTCAAGTCTCTAGCTCTAATAGCGCCGAAAAATATTGCGTTCATACGGACAGACGGACAGCAAGACGGACATTGCACAAACCCAATATACTTTCTTCCCTTTGGGAACAAAGTATAAAAACCATGAAAATTGGTCCAGCAGATATCAAGTTATAAGTGTTGTAACAAACCCGACTTTGTTTTATATATATACATAGATATAATTCTGAGTCCGTGCTATTTATTTAGGTAAAGTTAATTATATGAGAAAACGGCAAGATAATTGTTGCACGCTTGAAAGCAATTTTCGTACAGAATTACAGAGTTTAAGGAATAGAAAAAAATTAAGTAGAAGCAATTAAGAAAAGAAGTCAAAATGCACATATGTATGTAAGTATGTGTGTTACTTAGGTGCATGAGTGCATTAAGAGCGAATGATAATTACAAAGAAAGATTAACTTAAGTGAAGTCAATCTAATTCTTAGCTGCCGCGAAGAACATGCATAATAAGCTGATAACAAAGTTAAGAAGTAAGAGCTTTGCAGTTAGGTACAACCAATTGCGTGATACTCAATTCCCGTGGGGTCATTTTATTTATTTAGAGCTAGCTTATGGTTAAAACAAGTAAGAATTCTGTAGTCGAGACTGCTCGACTACGAAATCCCCTGAGCCCTTCTTCGAACGAATAATATTCCAAGAATTAATCGATTCGTTTCTGCACGCCTAAGAAACTATACATGCAAAAACACGAGCACACACACGCTTGTAAGTGACGAGAAAAGTTGATATAGCCATGTCCGTCTATCCGTCCGTCCGTCCGTCCGTATGTATGAACGCGTCGATTTCCGAAGATACAAAAGCTAGAGAGTTCATTCTTTTTGTGTTAGGTCCGTATATTGCACGCGCAGTACGAGTTTGTTTCAGAAATTCGATAACTCGTATATTTGCAAAGTTATCGATAAATGAATTTATCGGGAACCAGTTATAAAATTATATCTAACTCATCTTTAGAGCTAGAGTCTCCAAGTCTTCAGCATATATATAGATACTAATTTAATACAATTTCGTTTTTGTCAGATTTTGGATTCCGCTCCCCAACTCGCCGCACCACCACCAAATGTGTAAAAAATGCATTTCAAATAGTAGAGACATGCAGTTTGGTTTAGCATATAGATATGAATATCATAATCATAATCTGAAGATATCAATACGATTGTCCATCTAGAAACAGAATTATTAATCATCAAAGTTTTCTCATCAAAACCCATGTGCCGCGGCAACAAAGGCAGCGAGACAGCAAGCCGCCTGCATTGCTCACACACATGCATACACACTTACATGCTTACAAGCGTGTGTGTGCTCGTGTTTTTGCATGTATAGTTTCTTACGCGTGGAGAATCGAAACGAAGCATTCTTGGAATATTATTCGTTCGAAGAAAGGCTCAGGGGATTTCGTAGTCGAGCAGTCTCGACTACAGCTTTCTTACTTGTTCATAATTATTTTTTGATTGTGATTACCAAGCTTATTAAATGGTCGTTGCATTATTTGTAACATTATGATGTGACAAAAAAAACGCTATTAGAACGTTTGCTTGACATTTTTACGAATCGTCTTCACGCTTTAAATAAAATGAGCAAACTAATGTGCATAAATCCAATGAGAGAACAACGAAATTTCGCACATGAATGCGAGACCTAACGGTAGTTTCAAATCCCCGCAATATCAAGAATTACGATTTATAAGAGGTTACGAAACGAAATTACGAATTATAAGAGGTTTCGAAACGAATTATAAGAGACAACATCATGGCCGAGTAGGCAGGAAAATTACGAATTAACGAAGTTTTTCAGGGGACCAGCAGTTTCTTACGAAATATTTACGTTTTCGATTTAGCGGGGTACGAATTATCGAGACTCGACTGTATATACTAATTTAATACAATTTCGGTTTTTGTCAGATTTTGGATTCCGGTCCCCAATTCCCACCACACCCCCAAATGTGTAAACAATGTATTTCAAATACTTGACATACTGCTAAAAACAGAAAAATCAAATATGTTATGGCAGCAAAATCTACGCGGCCCAGCAACAGAGGCAGCGAGACAGCAAGAGGCGTGCAATGCTTACACACATACAGGTGTACAAGCGTAGATCAGCGTGTGTGTGTGCTCGTGTTTTTGCATGTATGTATAGTTTGTTACGCGTGGAGAATCGAAACGAAGCATTCTTGGAATATTATTCGTTCGAAGAAGGGCTCAGTGGACTTCGTAGTCGAGCAGTCTGGACTACAGCTTTTTTTTTTCTTTTTATGTATTTTTGTATGTTTTTAATGTTGTAGTTGTTTTGTGTTTGTTTGTTGTAGGATGTTGCGTATAAGTGTGCTGTAATAATTATAGCCTGGAAGGGTAGCCTGTGGATTTTGCAGAATTTTATTATCTGGTCTATTGTAGAGCTGTTTTTGGGTCGTTTTGGTGGTCTGTATGCTTTCAGAATTCTAATTATGGGGGAGTTTTTTGCTGTGATCAGGGATTTGGTTAGGTTGACCGTTAGGAATTCTCTTCTGTCCTCTATTGTTGCAGTGTGTGCTTCGTAGAGGATGTTTTGGGTGGGGGTTGTTTTAAATGCTCCGAGAGCGATTCTAAAACCTGTGTTAATTGTGGATTTGATGGGGCGTAGGGTTGATTTTGGGTAGTTTCCGTATAAAGGGAGGCCGTAGTCCGCTTTTACTGGCATACGGGCATACGCGACTAGTGGGCGGAGCAAAAAATGTTTTACTTTTGAGGAGCATACATGAATAGAAAAAAATGTTAGAGGTTTCATGATCAAAGAATTACGTTTACACAATTTTCACTGAACTGTTATTTTCTATTATATTCATATAGGTAACATCCGGCGATTTCGACGTATTTGTGAACACATACAGTCTCAAGTGTGTTCAAAACATTTCCCGGGTCAAAGCAGTCCACCAACAGTAGCTTCAGTCACACAAGCAGTCTCAGAAAGCTCCTCATGCGGATCAGTGTCAAGCGAACGGTTGTATCATAAACGGCAGGTGGTAAGCTAATTATTCCTGAATAATAAATAGTTATCATTATAAATTGTTGTTTGCAGATTGAAAATGATTTGGAAAATGATTCCCTACTTTCATACAAATCTGGGAATGGACGCCGGGCATCAACGACGAATAACAATAATCCCAATCATGTGGAAGTAACAGGCAGTCCATTGCAGTTCGATCAAAGTGAGAAGTTCCAAGTTTTGAATTAACAATCAAAAATCATGTATTTTTTACAGTTCAGAAACAGCTGAGCATGACCGCAACCGTAAAATGCAGACTGATCGACAAACCACAACGATGTCTGGTAGTGCAATTGCATGAGAATTATTTCTCTGATTTAGTTGTGCTTTCATATGATATTTATTTTAAAGTAATCGTACATAGAGTATATATATATATATATATATATATATATATATATATATAATATATATATATATATATATAAGTAGTAAGTGGAAAAGTAATATTAAAGAAAATATCATTGAAAACTTACTTTGCTGTTAATGTTAATACAATTTTAATTTAATAATTTATAGTTACTCATCAGTTACCAGAAATTTTATTTTTATCAAGCTATGAACTAAACTGAAAATCTATGTGAAAGCAAAAAATAGAAATATAAAAAATTATTGAAATGTTACCAACTGCTAATTACTAAGCCCCAGCTTAAGACCCAACGTTAAACTATAGAATATAGTATTGCTATAAATTTTCGTATTAGCTATGCAAATTTATTAATACATATTAAAAAAGAAAGTTTAAACACTTTTATAAAATGTACAAAAATATAAATGCACTGCAAACGCTTTATATTGCCCCTCTTATAAGAAAATTATGCTTAAAATAATAACATAAATTTAGGTACCATGGTAATGAAAAAAAAATTATATATATTATATATAATAATAATAATAATAATAATGAAATACATACACTTTATCAATATTGTAAACTATATATAACGAAATAGATATTTTCGAACGATTAAGAATTTATCGTGCACATCTTACCCATGTGTGTTTATGTTGCTGCCCTAAATTAAATTTTTTTCATACCATTAAAATAATTTTATAAGTATACTTTTCTAATCAAGAGAGTTGAATATACATTTGTATATGTAAATATGTAAGATCATGATCTAAACTATATTTTCATTTTTTTAATACTGCAAACTAATTGTAAGGATTTACTTACTGAGTAAACTAGGAATAAAAATCCAACTGGTTCGACCATAATTAATCAGTTATAAAATGAATTTGTTTTTTAAATGATTCGTTTTTTAAATTTTATTGGAAGCAAATATAATGGAGTCGGGCTCTACTTAGTGCAGATTACTCGTTCAAACAATACGGGATAAAAACACTGCTAGCTTCCAAACATTATCCTAAATTGATTTCTGCGACTTGCTATGCTGCGATTTGGCTTGTAGATGTATCCGTCATTGAAGTTTTCTGTTGCCAACGTTAGTATATATTCCAAAGATTATTTTTGTTATGCCGCAAAGAGGATTTTCCGAGCTTCCATTCCCCCAGTGAATTCATTAAAATTATAAACCGAATCAAATTTCATATCTCAAACCGCTTTTAATGTGGTGAAATGAATTAAACAATTATAGATGTACATATAAATGAATAAATACATTTTTGGAAAGTGTTCGAGAAATCCAAGGTAGCTTTGATTTAAATGTGGTAAGCATGAATAAAACATTTTTAAAACGATTTATCGATTCCTCGAACCTAAAATATATTCATTAAAATATACTAATATACTGTCATAATATAACAGAATGGGACTCAATCACGAAATTTTTTATCCGTCTGTGCGTCCGTCCGTCTGTCCTTATGTATGCTCACACACACGCAGGCAGAACCGAGGCTTCATAATTTTCGTGTTCCAAACCTTTTAAGAAAACGTCTTAGATAGTTAATTTTTAATGAATGAATTATAAAGTATAAACGGATGAAGTATGAACTTGGTATTAATGGCATTGTTTTATATGGAAAAATAAACAAACTTGAGATGCGAGTGCAATATACTGATCTAACAACAATTTAAGAGATCGACTCGTTCATACAGATGGACAGACGAGCATGACTATATTGACTCAGTTCGTCGCCCTGATCATAAATATATATATACTTTATAAGGTCTACCACGCCCCCTGCTGCGTTATTGATACATTTAACAAAACCATTATACCCTGATTTCCCATTTTCAATGTCTTAAGGGTATAAACCAAAATGACAGATATATCTACGCCCATTGGGGCGTAGCAATATCAGACAAGTCGGGGAGTGCCCCTAAATCCGTCCGATATACAATAAATATATAAATACTGTTTAGCCTATATTAGCGAAAATTTATAGCAAAGAAACTGAGACTGTTCTTCTTTACGCACGCCATAAGCGCGCTTAGATGGGTTGTATCTATTTTCCAAGTTGCAAGTTTCTTGTATTTGAAATACGGACTTTGCAAATCGAAAATTTACAACATCTCCGTATCTATAATATCTATCCAAATATAGAATCTGGTCTCTAGCGCAATCGGTGTACAATCTACTTATAAAAAATGAATAAAAATTAGGACAAATTTTCGATTTCTATCTATAATAAGGAAATGGGATTAGTTATCAAAATATTAACTCGTATTGCGTATGTAGCCACACGAGTATTCAAGTAAAATTTCAGCTCTCTAGCTTTGTATAATAGGTTAAAAATCTCTGCGTTCATACGGATGGGCAAGGCTATATCGATTCAGTTTTATCAATAGTGGATACGAACAGTTTTAATTTTAAGTTTGTTAATGTATTTTACTACAGTGTTTCTATATTTTGAGTACAAATTTCAAATTGATAATCTCTATCACTATAAATAATACAGTTTCTGACATACCGAGAATAGTATTTTCCAATTTACACAATTTATTTCTGACTAATCCTTAGAATGAGTTATGGGTTTGTAACTTTTAATTTTACAAAGCGATTATATACATATACCAAATTAGTACTCAACTAATAACTTGAAATTGTAGGAAATATTACAAAGTTAGATTAGAACAGTAAATCATGTATATATATATTTGAATTGAATCGAATATTACATATTCCCCACCTTGAAGACGTGGCATATCGAAATACTTTGTATTTTCTTTCTTTGCTTTCTTAGTATTGGCTAAAAAATATGTATATTTTCAAATATATTATTCAAATTTATTATCAAATGTATTATCGGAAATCACGACTCAGGATCTTAGTATGTCGGATAATCCCGGCAAGAGCTTCATTATTTGTTTTATAATAACGGTAATAACTAATTAATAATTTATAATTTTAAATATCAAATTAATATTAGTTGCAAAAATAATTCAAACTCAACCGCAACCGTCCATTTTCAGCTTAAGTAAGAAAAAAAAATTAATTGTAATTTAATTAAATTACACTAATAATGAGTCGAATGCTTGTCTGAGTTAATAATCTAAGACAAACGTCATAAAATCATGTATATTGATAGTTATAGACCAATCTATGCAAGTTACTATTCCAGCGAGGCAGCTGAAATTGTGGTCAGGTAAATAGGAAAATTTTAGCTATGTACATCGAAATAGGGAAATTATGAAGAGAAACGCATATTTTGTATAAAACAGAAAATAGACATAAAATATATTTTAAAATGTATGTATATTGTTTGAAATAAACTCATGCAATACATTTCCAACCGTTAAATAAAAATCAATTTATATAATAGCGACATACTAATCATTTCTGTATTTTGCGATATCTATGGGGTATAAAGTATTAAAAGTGTTATAAGACTCAGAATATATTGTGTGTGCTTTGTAAAACTAAACATTTTTTTGGTAATGTTAAATTAAATTAAATTACTTTAAAATATTCACAAAACAAGGGTGAGAACTATTAAAGTATTTTATATAGCAGAAAAGAACAACTGTTAGAGAGTCGAAATGAAAATACTTCACATTTGCCGAATTCAAAAATTGAACTGTTTATTTCTTAAAATCCTAGTGCTTATATACCTTAAAAATACTTCCAGGCACTGGAAGGCTATAATTAATTCCATGCACACAAGTGCACAGATGTTTGTCAAGTGTCCCTTTTCGATCGCTAAGCCGTTCTCACGTCTCACGTTACATTTTTATTACTCGCTGCGTTGGTCGCTGCAGCTAAGGGATGACATGTTTATTACTTGGCTTCAGATAACGCGCAGGTTATCGACTATTGCCTATTTTTAATATGTTTGTATATAAGTGGCATGTTCATGCTCAACTCTTATAAAAAATAATACGTATTGGCTGGGGATACATTAATTGATAATCCGGCCTCGTACACGCGTTTTGCGAATTCATTAGTAATAGTAAACTACTTAACCCTCTAAGACTACTTTCCATAATAATAGAAGAAATTTATTCAAATAATTTTTTCTTAAGTGAAATGAGTGAAATGATGTTCTGAACTCAAATATTAGCGCAAAAAAATTTTAAAAGCTTTCGTTTGCCAGTAAGGTGAGAAAATGTGAATAAGTGGCTTAAGGCACTCTTGGGGCTCTGAGTGTAAAAATAGTTTCCAAATAAATTGATATTTTTTTAATTTTTGTTCCATTTTATTTCTTTAAATAATTAAAAAATTGTATTATGGTACTCAGCAAACAAATTTTTGTTAGCTAAACAGCATAAATGCAGTTGTCTTTTGTGCAAATGCACAGGGTTTGCGAAGTCTTGCATGCTTGCATCATCTTTTTCCACTGTCGAGACCCAACCATTCAGTCCATGGTGATTTTAAACCTATTGGCAATATATTCATAATTTTCGAATTAAAAAAATAAATAAATAGTTGTAATGGAGTTTTGGGTTCAGTTATTTGAGATGGCAAGGAAGAGTTGCCTTGAGAAACTTATTTGTAATTGCATGGATTTCTGTCGCCACATTTCTTTAGTGGTTTCCTTTCTTATTGATTCGATAGCTACTTTAAAAGAAAAGATAACGACTTCTATAATAAATCGGAGTTACTATTTGCTTACAAAGCCCATTAGAGCCACCAGAAGATGGTAAGGATACGCATGTTGTATCTTCGAAAACTGGCAACGGCGATTGAGGCCTTTTTAGTGTTTTTTTGGGTAGGCTCATATTTCTGCACACTACTTTCAATATTTTCTGGATTACTGCATATAAAGGATACAGTATCAGCTTCCTCTAAAGCAGTAATAAGTGCTTCTACCACGCTGTCATCCTCGTCGTTATTCGACATAACTGACATGTTCTCATCTGACTCCAGGAGTTGTTCATCCGTCAAATCAGACCATTTATATCGAACTCTCAAAGCCAGTTTTGAATCTATTTAAAAAAATCAAAGCAAATATAAATCTCCAAAGAAAGTGGAAGTAGTTCTGAAGTAGTTTCAACAGCCACAAATGAGACTTGATTTTAAAATAATTAACTAACATTTCACGAAAAAAATGGGTTCAATTGATTTAATATATTTACTTTTATAATAAGAAAAAGAAAGATGAAATTTTACACGCGAAAAAAAAACACATGCCTCGAACATATGTTAATAAAAAGTACAGTTAAAAAACTTCAGAAATCTTTCAAATTTTTAAAAAACGTTTTGCCGATTATTTTATTAACACTCATATATTTTTAAATGATAATAAAAGCTCTTGGTTATTTTTAATAAAAATTAAAAATATAATAAGTGCCTAAAGGCACCTTTAAGTTTAAAGGGGTAAGAGACATTTTAAACATTTTATTTTACAATATAAAATTATTAGATATTTCTTAATATTAATGACTGTTATATACATATTTTAACACTATCAGATCCTTTCCTGAATACTTATTGAATACCACTGTGATATATAGTTTCAAATGTCCTAGCGGGAATGTCCTCTCTGGGTAGATTTGAAAACGCCCCAATCAATATGCGAATCACAATTTGTTGTAAACGTTTTCAAATCTAACAAACTTCTAAAGTTTCTTCCAATTAAATTATTAAAAAAGCTTCTATATGTTTCAAGCCTGCTCAAACATAAATTAAAATCTCCCCAAATAACACAATTATCAGTCAAAAATGAATGGTGCAGAAAGAGTTCCTCAAATTCTGCTTTGAACAATGGTAATGAGTAAGAAGGACTTTTGTAAGCAACAATAAAGCTTAAAGCTTTATGTCGAAATATTGCATATTCAAAAACTGATGTACCACTTAGTTTTCTACCGCTTAAAGCAATTTGAAATATTATGTAAAATCTCATTCCGAACATAAATAATGATACCCCTCTTGTTCGCACTGCATTCGGTACTACGTCGCAATCCAGGCGAATTATAATACTAAATCCTGGGATGTCAACATTTTCGTTTGCATATGTGGATGTCTCCACGAAACATAAAACTGATGACTTAAGCATTTGCTTATCGGGACCGAATGTCTTCAATATGGCAATGAATGCTCTCAGTATTATGAAAGAATATATTGAGGGTGGAACTGTTAAGTAAATGATCTTAATGGGATTGAAGTAGTTTCACACTCCTCAATTGCAAAATTTGATTTTGGACTTTATCCTCATTTCTAGGAGATTTAGGAGGCACAAAATCACCAATAATAAATAATCCTGATGCAGTTGTTGCTCTACTGCATGCTACGTATATTGCAGCGCGCTGTCCCTGACTTTATGGATTGTTATTCATTCTACGGTACAATTGGAAACTGCTTGCGATCAATAAAAACTTGCTCGTTTCGTCGATACTGAAAGCTTTTAACTATTTTTTGAATAGGAGTCCATAAGCTTTCTGTACAATGTGTATACTTAGATCGCGCAAGCATTCCTATATTGCCATCAGTAAATTTCATCCATAACGTTATAGGAGTATTCGATGAATCCAAATCATTTGCATTAACGTGCCTGTTGCTCCGTTAACTAAACCATCACCAGTATCTATATTAACCGTTATCATATATTTTGCAGTGGTTTTCAAAAGAAGGGACATACAGTCTCTGAGCATCTCAAAACTACTAACGGCTTCTAATATTCTTTGCCTATTGGCAGTAAAAATGAGTTGCTTTTACAAAATCAACAGCGGTAGAAAAGAAGGGATCAGTTGGAATAATATTTAATTTAGTGATATTAAAACTATCAGTCGCCGCATTAGTATTAAACAAATGAATCGCATCATCGGGAACTTCTGATGGCTGACATATGCGAGACCGAACTAAACTAATATCATCGCTTGTCATGGCACCCGATGCCATATTATTTAAGGCCGTCGCGAAAGATTGATCTTGATAACTTCCAGGCACTGGAAGGCTACAATTAATTCCATGCACACAAGTGCACAGATGTTTGTCAAGTGTCCCTTTTCGATCGCTAAGCCGTTCTCAGTCTCACGTTACATTTTTATTACTCGCTGCATTGGTCGCTGCAGCTAAGGGATGACATGTTTATTGTTTGGCGTCAGATAGCGCGCAAGCTATCGACTATTGCCTATTTTTAATATTTGTATATAAGTGGCATGTTCATACTTGAACATACTGCCAGGGGCCTAATCCGTAATTTTATATATTTGGGTCGCATGTTCATGTTTGAACATACTGCCAGGTTGCCCAAAATTTTTGTGTGCGCTCAGAACTGCCCTCCTTGTACACTCGTCTCTGAAGCGGCTTCTGTGTGGTTGATGAGAGTTCTGTCATCTTCCCGAAGGTTCCTATCATCTTTGTCTTCCTTCATGCGGACCCTCCATTGCTACAAATTCTCTTTTCTGAATTTGGGCAATTTTTTTTTTTTTTTAAGTTGTCCTATTTGGACTTTTTGAAATTGTCCTATTTGGACTTTTATTTATTTTTTTTAAGTTGTCCTATTTGAAACTTTTTATATTTGTCCTCTTTGGACTTTTTATATTTGTCCTCTTTGGATTATAGTTGTCCTATTTGGACTTAAAGTTGTCCTTTTGGACTTATTAAAGTTGACCTCTTTGGACCTAAAGTTTGTCCTCTTTGGACTTATAGTTGTCCTATTTGGACTTCAAGTTGTCCGTTCCCTTTTATTTTTGGGATGCGGACTTAACCAGCACTACAAATTCTCTTGTTTGAATTGAGCAAATACATTTATATATTATCTGCCTCTTACCTCTGGTGGGGGGAGAACAGAAATATATTAAATGTTTTATCTTAAGCTGAGGGTTTTTGTATTAACTCACAGCACAAAGACGCTGGTTCCTTCTCTGTGTCTCTTACCACTGATGGGGAAAAAAACTGAGAAGGCTCGAAGGACAAAATGTTATCCTCCGAGTTGTATTTATTTATTTTTTTCTTGTGAGCCCAAAAATGGAACCCTGAACTCGTTGAGTTCAGATTGAACTCTGGTCCCTTTGGATTCCAAAATTGAACTGTTTATTTCTTAAAATCCTATATACTTTAAAATTACTTCAGGCACTGGAAGGCTACAATTAATTCCATGCACACAAGTGCACAGATGTTTGTCAAGTGTCCCTTTCGATCGCTAAGCCGTTCTCACGTCTCACGTTACATTTTTATTACTCGCTGCGTTGGTCGCTGCAGCTAAGGGATGACATGTTCACTAAATCGTGACTTAAGGGTCTCAAGGTTGAACAGATTGATTTACTGGAAGCGAAAACATGGAGTGTAATGTGGAACCTCCTATCCCAAAAGCAGCTTTACCTGTGGGACAACATAGTAAAATCTTAATTGTTGGGTGACTTCCTGGCTTGCTATTATACATTAAGGATAACGGCTGATAAATAGCTAAGAAAAGCCTACTTTTCCCAACACCTGCACCGCCTCCAATAAATTCATAAAATACACAATTATTTTTGGGCATCGTGCAAAATATGATTAAAATATGTCTTTTGCTTCAAATTAAGCGACCTGACAATATCGGCCAGTCTTTCAGGTGATGAAAACTAAAGGTGGGAGAGATTGATTACTCGTTCAGTATTACTTTCCAAGTCTGTATTTTCATCACTATCACTAATGTTAAAACATTAAATTGAGGATTAATCTCAGGCAATCCCAATACTCTAAAATCTATAGTCTATAATTTGATTTTCAACCCTTTCCTCACTTTCGTCCTGAGCTACATTGTCAAGAGCATCTTGTAGTTCACTATCATCTAAAAAATTGTACTTCGACGATTGTTATTAATAGTTTCATGGTTATTACTACAAAAGATTCACAATCCCTCATGACAAGTTCTGTGTGCTCATTTCTCCATGGGGAAATATAGCATAAGACCTCTCTAAAATAGTTACACCTATCTGTATTAATATTAAATCTTCTGAATCTAATTATGCTCGGACTTAGTCTTTTTCTAACGAAGCCACTGCCATCGCTAAGTCTAAAATTGGTTGGGTGTGAAGTGCTGGGTATATCGACGTTATGGAAATCATCTCTATTTCGTCGAGCTCCAGTTTTGTGTTTTGCTAAATGTATAAAAAGCTGCAAAATCAGCATACATTTTCGAGTGCGTCAGGGCGTTGAACATAATGCTCTATAAGACCCAATAACCATTATATCAGTTGAATCACCGGGTAAATTTTGGAGCTGTTGCCTAGGCTTAAGTATCCTAACCCGATGTTCTGGTAGCGAAGTATTAATATAAACTTCGGTGTTACTGCTTTTCGGATAAGTGCATACCTAAACAGCAGTAAACTGCTTTCTTGGGCTGATATTTCTGTACCCGAAATGAACTTATGACCTATGTCTGTAACTTGTTTAATAGTTACATTTCCTCTGCTGATCTCACTTAATGCTTCTCGCATTAGCTTTGAAATACCCCTCTGGGACTTATTAATGTAATTTAAACGTAGCTGCAGCACACATAGGAGTCTAATATAAATTGAATATCAATATTAGCGCGCTGTAATTGAAGCAAGTGAGTGTTATAAGCGATAAGCTTAGGAGCTGCAAAAGATCGCTTTAAAAATATTTTTGACTTTTTTAAAGTCGCTTTTTTTAAAGGCTAAGTTGGTCATGAGACAAGAAACTATTGAAATCGCAAAAGAAAAATCGATTGTTTCACGATCAAAATGGATACTCTAATATGCACTGGATCTTTT